>SNQJ01S0018528.1:10922-29456 GCA_010110895.2 Picea sitchensis
ATCCAAGGTGACCTCATGGGTCCTTTTCCACATCCATTGATCAATAAAGTGAGGTTTGTTCTCATTTTTGTTGATGATTTCTCACGTTTTACTTGGATCTACTTTCTCAGGAAAAAATCTAAGGTCTTTCAACACCTCAAAGATTTCAAAGCTTTTGTTGAGAAAATGGGAAATCGCACATAAATTTAGGCACCAGAGGAAATGGGAATTCGAGTCTACAAATCTGCAACAACCAAAGAACAGTAAAGATGACCCTAACCAACATCCCCTAGACAACCATTCCAAGACACGAGACAAAAAGGGTAAAGGGAAGATGAAGAATTACACTGGGAAGAAGTGTGACTTCCAAAAAACCCTTGGCACAACACCGATGAATGTCACTCAAAATAGTCATTGGTGGCTAATTTCAAAGACATGCAGCCGAACCCTGATTTAGAATCTGATCCAAAAAATATTGAATATAGACAAATCATCGACACAAACCCCACTACCACTTTCGCGATCACAACAATTCAACCAGAGGAATCAGTAGAACCTGAAGAGGGGCAGTGCCTCTTCCATTCACATATGTGGGTGAAGGTGACCCCGTTGCATTTCATTGTTGATAATGATAGCCAGAAGAACCTCATCTCATCTAAGGTCATCAAACAGTTGGAGTTATCGACAACACCACACCCACAACCATAGAACATCGGGTGGATTCACCAGGGTTGAGATATTTGTGTCAACCAACAATGTCGCATGTCCTATGTCATTTAGCCCTTCAAGTATGAGGTAGTGTGTGATGTTTCCCCTCTTGATGTATGTGATGTGATTTTGGTCCAACCATATATGTGGAGATATCATGATGTCTATGAGTCTAGATCCCATAGTGTCATTATTACTCTGGGAGGTCAGCTCTATCGAATACCATAGATAGTTCTGACTACTGCTCCACCAAAATAGTGTCGCAAGGTAATCTCTCATACTAAAAAATTCATCCTCTTCACAGTATGCTCACAGGATGCACAGAAGACTGCTACAACCAATGCAGTCTCAACACCTTCTATCCAGCAAAAACATATTGTCAAAGAGAAAGAAGTTATTTCTTATTCACCTAAAATGGTGCCTACACAATGCCCCGTCAAACCCAAAGACAACAGGTTGGTGGAGCATATTCAACCCCGCCAACAACTAGTTTGTGACAGTCTTCCACAGACCAAGAAACACAACTTATCCAATAAAGCACACAACTCACCAAGATTCATATTCAGAACATGATTTCCCCTCTTCCTTGGGCACTCAACACAATGGAGACCATTGCTTCCTAAGGGGGGAGTATTGATCTACGTGGATTTTTGTGGCCACCCACCTATTCCAACTGGCTCCTTTTGTCATTTTTTAGTTCAAAACGTTCTTGTGTACTTCTTTGTAATTGTGGGTTCTACACTTCTGGGGTTGTCTGGAGCCCTACACATCTTCCAGGTGGATACTGGTGGCTTCCCATCTAATCCAACTGACTAATTTTGTATGTTTTCATGTCATCACATATTATTGTACTTAGAGAGCCATTTTGGGGCCCTAAACAATGTTATTTCACTCGCCACAGTCAAATTGTAGACAGAGTCATATTTTGACGATGTAATGCGTAGTTCTTGAAAAGAGATTTCCAATGGGCTATCATGCACCTAAAATGAAGATCATATGCAAAAGTTGTGAACTCAAGAATTTAATGTACTAACTTACTCAAACAGGGCCCACATAACTTTTGGTTTTTCATCTCCTAGGGTTAGGTTTTTGGATGTCTAGGCTTTTCGAATTCATGTTTAACATAAAAAGGCCTTCAAAGCCTCATTGTAATCATCTTCTTGCAAATGAGCGTAGTTGTCACATCTCTTCTCAGAGATAAAGCTACCACCATTCTAGTGAGTCTTTCACTTTGTATTTTTACAGTCTCTTTACAATTATTTCATTAATAGAAATTAAGTATTGTTGTATATATTTGTTTCTAACAATTTTCATGAGTATTTCATTGTAATATCTCTTCTTTCATTTCATTTGAACATAAGCCGAATCACATAATTTCCTCCTTTGCTCAAAAAACTCTTTGGGATCATTCTTTTACTAACTAATAGTTCATGGCTTGTAGCACAACTTAGTGTATGGGGGTTCTTACAGACCAAAAACAAAAACTTCAAAAAAATATATGAAATCTTGCAAAAACAAATACAAGGCGAAATTCAAAGTAAAAACTCAAAACATCAAGAAAAATCATGTACCCAAATTCCCTCATGCTACTAAGACCCTGTTGTCACCAAGTTAACCATTGACATGAGTTAGATTTTCCTTTCTATGAATAGAACAAAAAATATGGTGTACCAACACACTTTAGATTCAGTAAGATAGTGTACTCACTATAGTGAATTTCCACGTTCTTACCTCTCATCTTACCGTTGTTATTTCAGTAGATATATAATGTTAGTACAACAAAAAATCATGTTCATAAAAAGGTGAAAAATAAAAGAACTGAAAACCAAGTTACCAATGCCTAATCCATTAGAGTCTCTTCGACAACGATGCCAAAAATGTTGGTCAATTTAATTGCTTAAACTGATGAATATCAAATTATCAATTCAAGAGCTCGTAAACCTATGAGATATTCGAACTATATGTGCAAGACCATGTAACTAACTAAACTAATGCTAATGAAATCAAAAGTAGGTTTCTTAATGAATCATTTCCAAGAATCATACTTAACTATAGAGGTTATAATAATTTATATAGTTACAATTATTTAGATCAGAAATATTCCTACACAAGCATAGTTCTCTCAACTATTATAGTGACTATTGTGACTTATTAAGCATCAAATCAAACCAATAAATCCTATGATGTAAAACCAAATATAGAGATCTCAAAGTTGCAAGTTCAAGTCCTATAGATTTCACTTTATCATAATTCCTATGTCAACAACTTATTGAGATTCATGGTAACACACACACTCACACATGGCCATTAACACACATAATCAGAAATTAAAGAGAAAAAATGAATGAACAATAAAAGCATAAAAAATTAACTTAAAAACTCAAGAAAGCAATCAATTGATCAATGAAATGAGAGAAGTGAACTATGAAATAACATCACACGATTGCATCTATTAAATGTAGAAATAAAATGTGCCTCATAAAATAAAATATTTGGGCATTGTATACCATATATATGGGGCCCTTCCTCCCTTGGCACACACCCCCAAGGAAGGCTACAAATCTGTGTTCACAATCTACAGCAAATGTCTCTTTATTTCAACATGTAAAATATTCAAAAATTACAGAGTATAATATTATTCCTCCTTAGCCCCAAATGATGTACAATTCACTCCTTAATTGAATTCCCAAGACTAAAACCCCCCTCATACTTATACATACAAGTTACCTTTCATAAAAAGAAGGGGGTAACAACAAGCTAAGACTAATCCCCCAATATGTGGAGCTCACAACCATCATATATTGGATTTAGATTAATTGAGACAATAGACGTTGTTTGGATCATTTAAAGAACTTAGAATCATAACAACATCATTCTTCACAAAACCCATATTCCCAAATTTGTCCACAAGAGGCACAACCATACAAATAATCAAGGTGCTACCAAAATTCATATAGATGGTGGTTGCTACCGGATTTCCTATAGGTGACATAATCAATCCATTTTAAAACCATGCCCATACATCCTTTGTTTCTTATTTTTCAAGGATTATTCTCTTTTCTAACCTAAATTTCCATATTCTGCACAAAACCCATGTCTTTTAATTTCCATACTCATCCACACCTGCTTGTGAATGACATGGAAAAATGGATTCTGAAGATAGGACGCTACAGGAAATCTGGTAGCAAGGGTGCTACCAGATTTATAGGAAATGCCAAATTTTCTTCAAGAGTTGAAATCACAAAACCTTTACCGGAAAAATCAAGTCTAATTCTCTTTAATTCATTAAAAATAGAGGAAATATGTGATAATTAACTACTTAACACTTATAATCTTGTCATGGTGTATACATGAAGGAACATGGTAAGATTGATAATAAACGAGTGAAAGGATGAGGCAAAATAATCAATAATGGAAAACTTGGGTGGTGAAAAATATGACAAGATGGAAATCCAATAGGGGGTGATATTTCCATCATATGTGGGCATGGTTCCTCACTATGTGAAATCGCAACCTATAAAAACACAACACATGGACATTCAAACTAAAAGAATTTAGAACACGTAATGAAAACGTATGACACATTTTGTTATGAAGGATCATTTTGATTCATGAATCACTCATTCCACCATACTAGAGTGTGAGGTACACCAAATGAGAAGGTTGTTTCTACTACTATGTTAGTGGTGGAAACTAACACTGCTACATATGCCAATGTTGAGGTTATTCTATCTAGGTGTATCAACTGCAAACATCATATAAATAGATATAAAAACACACACAATTATGTGTGTGTGTGTGAAGAACATAGATATGATCAAGATACTAACCTCCTCCATGAAACTTTCATGTCTAGTGGCCTCCATCGGCCTATAAAAAGTTACCCGCAACTCAATCATTTATGAGAGTCACATGAACTAGTTCCATGTTCCCTCTCCTAGATGGACTTTGTTGTAGTGCTTGAAGGTCGAACCCCTCCCCCAACATTACTTGAAGGTAGTTCTTGGTGAGATAATTCTAAAAATGTGGTGTGTTGAGACAAGGTATGGGTCAAGGTGGATATCAATTTCCAAGTCTAGTTGATTATTTCCACTATGGGAGGATTTTGGGTCGGGAGTTAGGCCTCTACCTAGGAGGACGAGGACCTAGAAATGGGTCACACCTATAATTTTATCTATCCTATGTGGACCCATGGCCCACCCCCTAGAATTCACTAATATAAAATCAATTGACATGGTGATGTAAAATAAACTATGCCCATAATTTTTTCAGGAAATACATAAGTACCTCCCTATTATTGCAGGGAGGTTTGTCAAAGACCATAAACCACCTATTCCTCCAATTGTCTGAAAATGGTTGGAAGGTGCACCATTCCATACAAATTCATCTCTTTGTGACTAGTGGTTTAATCCAATTTTGGGGACAATAAACAATGTCATCAGATCTTGTTTTGAAAGGTTAAGGTCTCTAACTTGGTTTTTATCTAGATATGTTATATAATATTTGTTTATCTTGAACTGCTCTCTCCTACTATCTGAGTTGTTGACCCAAGGTTCATATCTTTCAGGTTACCAACAAAGCCTCTAAAACTATCGGCCCTTTTGGTAAACCAGAAGGCAACACAATACACAAAATGCACTGCGCAGTCTCACCCGAGATAACTTTAAATGGGTGATTGTAAGACTCAGGTGTTTACAACCTAGGATTGAGTATGATATAAGGGTTTTTTAACTAGAGCCATTCACTATGAACTATGAAGGTACTCTACCTATTCCTCACGGGTACACATTTCCATTACACAGTTTACTTCCCAAGCAACATATTTGTGTTCCATAACAATATATTAACTCATTTATTAAGCATACATATAAATTGTTGAAAGAAAGTAAGAGATGCATACATTCATCACATTACATAGTTATTACCGTGGTTCACCCCCTCCTGGGATACATCCACAAAGATTGGCTCTTGGCTCTTGTATTATGGTATTTCTAGTGTCGTGCGCTTACAATTCACCTCTTATGGGTAAGATCTATATGAGGCAAACTAGATCGCACCAGGATCTACATCCTATGAACTAATCCTTAGATCTACCTTCTCTCCTTTGTTCTAGCTCAACAACTTACAAAAAATGGTACATAACCATATTTCATAACGCCTCCATTCATGTATTACTCTCATGGAATGTTATAAGAACTCGAACCCTTACAAAACAGTAAACTTATTGTTAAAATGCCAATCTAATATATTAAAACCAAATCATCCAACCAACCAACCTCTATATGATACCTTCGTTTCTATATTTATACATTTCGATCTCTTCATCCTTCTTACCAAAAATTGTCAAAACCCTAACCCTGCCGATGTTAGGTCTTCCTCCTATGCACGCTTGTTGTTCTTCCTCCAGCTGTCACTTTTCTTGTGCATGCCTCCTTGCATGCACACATGTTGTTCTTTCTCCAGTTGTTACTTTCATTTCTGCACGCTTTATTTCCCATGATCGTCCTTCTTTCCACTTCAGCCTGGTGCGAACAGGCCCCCAACACTAACATGTTACTCATCCCGAGTCACCTAATCTTTTTGAGTTTCCTCGATCTCCTCGGTGATCGTCTGGAACTTTTCCTTCAGCTCTGCTGCTTTTGTTAGTGCATGTGCGGTCTTCGCCTTAATGGTATCCACTACCAGAACTTCCACTTCATCATTCAATAATCCTTCACATTCTACCTATGTTTGTGTTATCTTTGTTCTATCTCCTTCTGCATGTGCGAGTACTTCTGCTACCTATTCTTACAGTGGATCTATCTAAGCATGACACTCATCTTTCTATGTTTTCACAGTGATAAGTTCTTTCTGCATCTTCTTTATATCCTGCATCCCTTTGACTCATTTTGGGATTGATACGGTCTTCTGTTGTTGTTTGAGTTCTTGGATCATTGCATTTATCCTCTCCTCTTCCTTGTCCCAGTGTTGGACCTGCAGATCCTCCTCCAACCTTGTCCAAAGTTGTGTTTCTTTATCGAACAATTATGTTGTTGTACTAACCTTCTTCTCTATCTCCTGTAGTTGTGTCCTTGCTTCCTTCTTCCTTTGCTCCTTTACTTTTGGTGGAGTTGTTGGTGTGAGCTGTTCTCGGAGACCCTCGATCTCCTTCTAATATCGATCAATTTCCTACGCAATATGGTCGATCTTTACTACGACTGGGAGTTCGTTTCCTTGCACAGTGCTTGGAAGTTTCCCAAAAATATCTCCCACTCTTCGTTCCAGTTCGTTCTTGCTGCTGTTGCTCTCTCTCTATTATCCTTTCGTGAATAGACTAGTTGCTTCCATGCTCGCGTGTTGTATGGGCTTGTCATGAAGCTTGTCGATGACGCTTCCTCTGTTATGTGATTAATGCACCCTAATTGTGGGTTCAATGCATCTGCAGCAGTTTTGTACTTTCCATTACACTTACTTTGTCGTTTCCAATTGGCGTGTTTAATGTGATGTTCCATCAGTCCTTACCGTGCTTTAATTTCTCTTAGTGTTGTCCTATCATACTTCTTTAGCCAACTTTTTGTTTCCCACTCATTTTTCTTTGGTATGTAATCATTGTACTTTTCTTTGTTGCATTCGTGTTTCAAACGTCATGTGGCTTTTCTATCTCTGGCATGCTTCGCACTTTTCAAGTTTTTTTTTTTTTTTAACTACGCGGTGGGTGATCGACTATCCTTATATAGCTTCATTCAGCTCTCATTGATCGTTCCTCTAAGGTATGTGCCTGCTAAATATCTTAACTATACAACTCCTCCATGTTTTACATATTTTACCTCATATGGTCCTAACCAATGCATTCTCAGCTTTCTTGGGTGACGAAATGATTTGTTGTCATAGAGAAATACTAGATCTCTTTCCTTGAACGTCTTCTTCTTGATGTGTCGATCGTGCCAAGATTTATCTTTGGACTTATGCACTTGTTGATGGAATCCTGCCAAGATTTGGTCTTCCTCCATTGACAATATTTGATTCAGTTTTTCCTGTATTGTGCCTCATTCTATCATTTGTGTGATAGATGCTACGCATAAGATGGGTACTAAAAATTCTAATGGAACTACTGCTTCTTGGCCATAGACTAGTTTGAATGGTGTGTGCCCTATCAACTTTTTTCATGTCATCCTATACGCCCATAATACTGCTGGTACTTTGAGGTCCCAGTCGTCTCTGTTGATGTTACAAATATTTGTTAGTGCATTCTCAAGAATTTTGTTGAAATCTTCTACTCTGTCGTTTGCATGTCGATGATATGGTGTGCTCTTCTGATGATGAACTTCAAACTCTTCGAGCATCATGAAGATGGAGTTTTTTATGAAGTGCATGCCTTGATCACTCATCAAAAATCTTGGGCACCCGAATCTAGTCATTACTTGTTCAAATAGGAAGTGTGCAGTTGTCTCTACGCTACAGTCTTTTACTAGTGCGGCTTCCGCCCATCTTGTTAGGTATTTCATCGTGGTGATGATGTATATTGCCCCTGTTCTTGTGGATGGTGGGTGAATTGGTCCCACAAAGTCTATTGTCCATTTATAAAATGCGTGTAATGTCACTTGCAGACGTAATTGCATCTCGTCCCTTTTGTTGGTTTTGTCGACCCTTTGACAGACATCACATCTCTGACAGTACTCTTTCAAGTCTATGTGGATTGTTGGTCACCATAATCATGCATGGAGTACCTTCTGTACAATATATTTCCTTGCATAATTCCCTCCTGCCATTTCCTCGTGGGATTCTGCTAAAATTCTTGGTCATTCGTGCTCTAACACGTACCTTCGCAAGATGCTATTTGTGCCCATTTTATATAGATGTCCTGCAATCAATTGATAGTCATTCATGCGGTGTAGTACCTGTAGTCAAGTACTGAATGATATCTGTGAAGTGTTTGTCAGCAATATTTACTGAGAATAACTATGCATCCGAAAAGTTGTCTTCTAAATTCGTAGGTTCTCCATTTGTGACTCGTGATAGGTGGTCAGGTCATGCATTCAGTTTTCTTGGTTTCACTATTACTTCGAAGTCAAATTCTTGAAATAAAAATAACCATCGACAGGTTCTCCCCCCCCAACACTGGCTTATTGACTAGGTATTTCAGGGTTGAGTGATATGTAAACATCTTAAAATGTTTTCCCAATAGGTAATGTCTAAACTTCTACAGTGTGTAAACCATAGCTAGGCCTTCTCTTTCTATTGCATTATAATAAAAAAATTGAGTCTAATAATTTTCTTCTTGCGAACGCTATCGGGTGATCCAAGTCTCGTGCTCCTGGTTGCGCTAAGATAGCTCTGAGTGCTATCGTTGATGCATATACATGCACATGGAATGTCTTTTCCCGGTCTAGAAATACTAAAATTGGTGTTCTAACTATCTTTTCCTTTGATGTATTCAGAGCGTGTTGGCACTCGTCATTCCATTGATACTTTGTATCCTTCCTTAACAACTTTTCCATTGGTGTTGTGATCTGCGCATATCCTTTGATGAATTTCCTATAGTATCTGGTATGTCCTAACGTTGATCTTAACTGGTGGACTTTTTTTGGTGATGGTAAGTTCACAATGATTGTGATCTTTGCCGAATCCACTAGTAAGCCTTGTTTGCATACTATGTGGCCCAATAGTATCCCAAACCATGCTCCAAATATGCATTTCTTGATATTCAATGATATATGGCACTATCTGCATCATTCCAACATTAGTCGTAACACTTCCACATGGTGTTTCAACACACTGTAAACTGTCCAATCCTCCAAGTATACCTCGAGAAACTGATGGATTAATTCTTTAAATGATGTGATGACCACTCTGGAGAATATGGCGGGTGCAGTATTTAGTCCAAAAAGAATGGTTGTGTACTGATAGGATCCCCATTCCATCACAAACATGGTCTTGTGTCTATCCTCCTGTGTTATCTTAATCTGATGGTAGCCTGAGAATCCATCAGTGAATGAGTAAGCTTCGTGTCCCCCCACATTCTCTAACACTTCATCTGTAAATGGTGTAGGGAATGGGTCGTGTAGGCATGCATCATTCAACTTCCTCAAGTTGACGCATATCTTGATCCCTCGTCCTTGTTTCTTATCTTGTACTACCATTGGGCTTATCCATTCTGATTCCTCAACTAGTTTGATGATGCTGACTTTGAGCATCCTATCGATCTCATCTTTAACTTTCTTCTTATATATGGGGTTTAGTCTATAAGGTTGTTGTTTAATAGGTATCACGTCGGATCTGAGTGGTATATTCATTTCTCCTAATTCTCTGGCTATACCCTTCATCTCTGTAAATGTTGTGGGAGAAAGGTCGCTTTATTCGCACAACAATTCTGTGATGCTTTCTAAGGTCTTTTCATCCCTGTAATCTCCAATGTTCTGCTCAGCGGTTCCGATGTTAACATTCTTTATCTTGATTGGAATGGAAATGACTCCTGATTCTATGGGTGGTCCTTCCACATATCGTTCACCTTCGACTTCTTCAATCTGGATATCACGTGGGTCATCTTCTTATGGTGCTTCCTCTTGTACATGGTAACATGACAGTAGTTCCTTGACTATTTTCTTATTCCACTGTTGCTCTTCTGTAATAAGTTCTATTTTCGGTTCTTCAATGAATATGATTCCTATAATATGTTTAAAGGCCACATCTATGTTAAGGTTCTCATGCTCGAATGAGAAAGTGACGGTAAAATTTTGTTGCAGTGTCATCCATGTTGTAGTTCCTTTGCGCAATTCCTGGTCTGTATACCAGTTCTTTGGTATGCCCTCTAAAGTGTGAATGAAGCGGTGAAGCCATTCCTTTGGTGGTGTCATTCTCCACAATGTTTTTCAATTCTCCAAGTGTTTCGTTGGTGTTCCTAGTCCTTCATATTTTCATTGTTTGTTATATCCATGTTCTTTGCCAAACCATATGCATAGTAATCGCTTACATTGATACCAGTCTGTGATAGCATCCTTGTGTGCACCCCACCATCTTGCAGGTGTGGCCTTGTGTGCTAAATATAGTGCTAGTAGCCTCTGGTTCTCAAACACTTCATCTTCATATTGTGTCAAGAATGTTTCCAAATCATTTAGTCTGTGGAAACTGGGCGGTTCTCTGACTTCTATGCCTATCCACCATACTGCATGGTCTATTCTTTCACATCTTCTCATGGATACTTCGTGTAGTCTCTGATGCCAGTTTTATAACCCAGTGTCTGAGTCAGTTGCGCATGAAGTAATGCTCCTTCAACTGAGAACCCCGTCTGTAGTTGGGTTTAAGTAATCCTCATCACACACAATTGTTCTGTATAATTGGTCGATCTCCTCTAAGTCCATGCAAGTGGGTTCTATGAACCTCTCCCCTTTTGTTGGATCTAGTGGTGCTATGACCCTATAATCTCTAGATTCAAATGTCATTTTCCTTTTTTTCAAGTTAATTATGGCTTGTTTGTCAAACGCCCAATCCAGACCGAGTAGTTTCGGGTACGGTTTTCTGCCATCTACTATTTCAATGACTTCAAAGTCTTCTTTAGTGCGCACTCCATCAATATCTACTATTACTCCTTTCGATCTACCTATTGGTAGGACTCTATGTTGGCTTGCTAGTCTTAATTGGACATTTGAGTGTCCCAATGTTGGCTCTCCCGTGCATTTCCATCTCTTCTTGGGTAGCACATTTACTTCGAATCCTAGGTCTAGTATAATGTCTCCCATATTGAAATCCCCATTTTTAGCATTTAGTCTAAACTCCCTACTTGTTCTTCTTCGGGTGTGTAGGTGATTGACGGTTTTTGGTTCTATCTTTTCTTCCATCGCGTTACTACATTTCTCGAGTATGTTTTGCAATATTTTCATAGATGAAGGATTACTTAATACTTTTACGCATGATTGCAAAAAACCTTGGATTGTACTTACTTGTCGCTTGGGTTGCATTACATTGGTATGATCCAGCGATGGTGGCATCTCATATTCTGAGACTTCCTTGGTTAGTTGTGCAGTTGAAGTCGACGAAGTGTCCTCCTTCTGAAATTCTTATCCGGCTTCCCTAAAAGTCTCCTTTTCTTTAGGTGCGTCGAACCGCATCTTGGGGTCAGTTTTCTTCTTCATCCAACGGTTATGTGTTGGTTCCTGTCGAATTGCATCATTTCTTGTTTTCGTTCCTCCATGAGTGACTATGTTGATGTTTCATCTATTGTCCCTTGCTTCGACTGAAATCCACTGAAAATTTTGATTTTTTGGTTCCTCTTTTCCTGAATATTTACTAGTAGTGTTGGACATTCCTCTGTGTCATGGTATGATGGGCGACAATACATATAAGTTGTTGGTAGCAATGGGAATTTCTGTTTGTAATGTCTTGGTTGCTAGAAATTATGACATGTGACTGGTCCTCTACCGCATCTGAAACCTCCTCTAGATCGTTCTGCTCCTCTATACCCTACGCGATCACCTCTCGGTGTGTTATACGGTGGTGCCTGATTATACTGCGCGGTATTGTACTGGGGTTCTGCCGAGTTGTATTGCAGTTTCATGTTATTGTAGGGTTGTTGCACAGTGTTGTATGGGGTTGGGGCTTGATTGAAATGTGGTGCTACTTGCCCAATCATCATTTCGGCCTGTACCCTCTATGCGTCTGATGATCTTTCCCACATCAGCTCCATATTTCTGCAATCTTTCACATCGTGGCCCACTGACTTACAAAATGTGAAATCTGAATTCTTTAGAATTGTCTAGTACTTCTGCATCATCGTGTAGTAATAAGGGTCGTGACCCGGTTTCTTGCATATTTCTCACCATAATCCTCCTTGTGGTAGCGGGTTTGGCGTACATGTTGCCATATACTGTGTGAATGTTGGGCATTTGTTCTTGTGGCGTCCTTTTGTTCTACATGTGGTGCACCAAACGGCTTCTCATTTGTTCTTGTTCTTATTCTGGTTCAAATGAAATGTTAGATTCTTTGAATCCTCCTTCAATTCCTCAATAGTTGGGTTTGTCTGTTGGTACTAGTTCTCTTCCTATTGTAAGGCTACCTATAGAGCCTCTACCTGCGTCTGAAACTTTTGTTGTTGTAAGGGATATTTTAGATGTGGGAGTAGTGAGTTTACAAACAGGTGTCAGTGTTGCATCTCGATCATAAGTTAATTTAACTTCCCCTTTAGTCGCTTGAATATCTAGTCAATATCCCATATAGACTCTCATGGTTTATGTCGTATCTCAATCATCTCATTCATGTGCTGATCCTCTGAGCTCGGCTTCTGGAACTCATTAATCAATAGCTTCTTAATGTCTTCCAGTGTTCTCATCATCCTAGGGGCATTGTTTGTGTCTAGACTCATGTACCAGTCTAGCAATATATTTTTCCTCCCATATCTTTGCACAAATGAACAAATGCTTCTCAGGATCTTTTGTTGCTTCTCCTCAAAATTCTGGTAATCTGATAGTGGGATCGTGTCCTGCCATTCTAAATACTGAACTACTACCTCCGTTGCGCGGTGTAGATACTTGACTAGTATTGCCTGAACTAGCTCCTCCAATTATTTCTCCTATGGTAGATGTACTTCTTGTTGTCGGACTTCCTCCAAACTTCGGTTGTCTAAACGGTGATGTTCTCTTTGGTTTATTAGTCGCACATGGGTTTATGGGTTCCACACTGACACTAATATGGATAGGATGGTTGCCTTCTCCTCCCATTCTTGGGCCTCTTGTTTTCCTCTCATAGGTTGTGCATAGGATTTCCTCAATCTGCTCCATAGCACGGAGATCCTCTACCTCTTTCTCATCGCTCGCCAAGACCTCCCTCGTGACTACGACTCTCTTCTTGGTATTCACCTTATATTTGTAGGGTACTCCACTACGCATCCTTCTTGATGACGCCAAGATCCACTTAATATGGTCGTCATCCATCAAGATCAGGTCTAAGAGTTCCTCCTCCTTCTTGACTTTATCCTCACCTTATTCCATTTATCCTCTCTCTGTCAGTGCTTCTCCACTTCCCCCATGCATGTAGGGAAGCCAAGCTGTCTGATTCCATTGTCATTACACCTTTTTTATATAGCAATATTTGAATAGAAGTATATAGTGATCGAATGTACCTTCCTCAAGGTCCGCGTAGAAATTATTTCTCTGTTGTGTTGTATGACTTCGTTGTGTTGACTGCAAACTTTATGATGAAGCCTACCACAATACTATCAAGCCAAAAGTCAACTGCATGGGTAAATTTGTTGTTCACATGTTGTAACTGCTCAGCCTGTACTGGGGTCCAATCTAGCTATCGGATCCAGTTTGTCGTGTGGTTATCCTTCAACCTTGGTATCCACTCCTGCAGTAGGTGGGGAAAATCACAGAAAAAGATTTCATGTAAATCCGTAAACACGTATTTATCCATATATTTGCGAGGTGTGATGCTAGGGTTTTTATTGTCTTTCTGGGAAAACTCTAGCTCTTTGGTTCTCAACCAGCCTTCGATTTCCGCTTTCATGGGGTTACAAGGTCTCAACATTCCCTTCTAATGGCTCAGTGGTCTTCTTGTTTCACTCATTCTTTTCTCATGCACTCTATCTCATCTACTCAATCCTCTCTTTTTCCTCTTAACAAGGCAACATAACCATTTGTTGGTCTTGAACTGCTCTCTACTACTATCAGATTTGTTGACCCAAGGTTCATATCTTCCAGGTTACCAACAAATCCTATAAAATTATCGGCCCTTCTCGTAAACCAGAAGGCAACACAGTACACATAATTCACTTCATAGTCTCACCCGAGATAGCTTTAAATGGGTGGCTATAAGACTCAGGTGTTTATAGCCTAGGATTGAGTATGAGATAGGGGTTTGTTAACCAGATCCATACACTACGAACTATGAAGGTACTCTACCTATTCCTCATGGGTACACATTTCCATTACATAGTTTACTTCCCAAGCAACGTATTCGTGTTCCATAACAATATATTTAATCATTTATTAAGCATAACTATAAACTGCTAAAAGAAAGTAAGAGATGCATACATTCATCACATTACACAGTTATTACCGTGGTTCACTCCCTCCTGGACTACGTCCACAACGATTTGGCTCTTGGCTCTTGTTTTATGGTATTTTCAGCCCCGTGCACTTACAATTCCCCTCTTATGGGTAAGATCTATATGAGGCGAACTAGATCACACCAGGATCTAAATCCTACAAACTAATCCTTAGATCTACCTTCTCTCCTCCGTTCTATCTCAACAGCTTACAAAAATGGTACATAACCTTATTGCATAATAGCTCCATTCATGTATTCTTCTCATGGAATGTTATAAGAACCCGAACCCTTACAAAACAATAAAATTTCTATAAAAATGCCAATATAATATATTAAAACCTAATCATCCAACCAAACAACCTCTATATGATACCTACATATCTATATTTATACATTTTGGGCTCTTCAGCCTTCTTATTGAAAATTACCAAAACCCTAACCTTACCGACGTTAGGTCTTCCTCCTATGCACCCATGTTGTTCTTCCTCCAACTGTCGTTTTCCTTGTGCATGCTTCCTTGCATGCATTTGTGTTTTTATTTCTCCAGTTGTTACTTTCATTTATGCACTCTTTCTTTCCCATGATCATCCTTCTTTCCACTTCGGCTTGGTGCCAACAATATTCATACATTCTAGCCCTGTAATAAAAAATGTGAGTTAATTGGCCTTGGGAATTTGCAATGGAAGATACAATGGTGTCTAGGGAAGTGGTTAGTGGCAGCCATGAGGGATCTATGTTACTTTGTAAGTCATGTATAAGGGTTCTAAAAGATCTCAACCCTGGATCAATTTTCATGTTTATGTTTGTTGACAGTGGGTTGGGTTTTGGTATGTCTTTCTGTGGTGATGTTGGGTTTGGGTTCTCTCTATGTTCCATATTAATTAAGTGTGATACAATTTAATAAGGGAAAAATATTTTTTTTTATTTTTTATCACTTAAATAATTTATGAAATTAAAAAAAATCAAATTGCATCAAAATACTTACCTAGAATAAATTAAATACCATGTCCACACATTTTGGCAGTGATTTATCCATACATCAACACCATTTCCTCCCAAAGTTTCTCAATCTCTCCTAAAACACACGGTGTGGTCTATTGGTGAAATAGATTGGCCATAGGAAATGATTTTATTTTTCCCCACAGGAACACACACTCGTTCCTAGACCACATGCGCAGTTTTCGGAACATGTCTGCATTCCTAAGGGTGTGTATGTTCTTAGGAATGCATGTGCATTCCTAACAAGGATGACTTGTCAGCCTCCATGATGGTTTGGGAAATGTCGAAGATGTAAAATTAGGAATGCATGTGTGTTCTTGTGTGAGTGTGTTCATAAGCACCCCATTGCCACTTTCTCAACTATCATCTTCATGTGATCACCCTCATGTTGACATGTGAATGAGGAATCACACTATTCATGAAGTGATTATTATCTAGTTGTAATCCTAACAGAGTTAGTATATTTACTATTTGAAAAAGGAAAGGAAGTCCACCTATCAAGTTGTTGCAATCCAATGAGAGGTGAGCCAAACTTAAAAGTGTTTCAAATTTCACCAATAAATGAATTATTTTGTTTTTTTCAAATTTTCCAAGGGCTTTTGTATAAATCCCAATATGTTGTTCCAATCAATTTATATGTGTTCCAATTTGGGAAGATAATCATGTTCTTCCCGCAGTGCAATCATAATTGGTTGTCATGTTGTAGTAATTTATTACAAATTGAGTGGGCCTAATGGTTAAGAACATGTACTTCCTCCTAAGAGGTCACAGGTTCAAATTCGAGGTGGGTAGCATATGTACACCTTCGTAGATGTTATCAATCGAATCATTTTGCATAGGGGTTTTGGCTCAACTTTGACCTTAAAATTAGAAGGAAGTTGATGGTTAGTATGTTTTGTTGGTGCAATTTTGTGTTAGTTTTTCCATAATTAAAACTAAGTAATTCATGATTTTGATTATTTTTAGTCCATGCCCTAAATGACATCAAGGACTTTATAAATCGATTTTCCGTTCTTGCACGTAAATCCAAGCGAACTTGTATCTAATGTTTTAAAAGACTTCATTTTGAATGATGTTTTATTCTAAGTTTTAAGAGGACAAAATTAAAGTCTTAAAGAATTTCATTTTTGAAGTGATGTTTTGACCTAAGTTTTTAGTATAATAATCATATCATCGATTTTAATCAATCTCGCACATACCTAAAGACATTTAATCCAATTTTTTTTTTCCGAAATTTAATAAACTTTGAGGTCTTATTTGGCCTCATATCGAGGTTGTTTTGAACCCTGTCATGTCCATGCTACATGTTCACTCATGTCCATGCTAGTGCTATGTTTTTTGTCGTTCCATTCATTCGCTCTTGCTCGCATATTCTACCCATTGAGTCATCATTCAATTCATACGCTCTTGCTCTTGTCTTATACCCATTGAGACAAGCTACTAAATGGATTTGGTTCTATGATATATTTGTACCAACATAGATGGTGTTGGTTCTCTATCATTTAGAAAAGAACATATTCTTAAGAAAATCAACTCATCTCTTTTTGAAGCTAACTAATCTTTGTGAAGCTAATTGATCTCTGTGAAGCTAATTGATATGCCAAGGCTAACTCCATAGACATTATTCCATTCTTTCGTCATTTCCTTTTATTCGTGTACATATTCTTTAGTCCACCTACATCGTATGCAATCATATTCGTTGTCATTTCCGAGGATGCTCTCTTTGCTCTGCCTTGTGTTAGCATGTCAGCCTTCTCTATCTATATTTGGCCTGGTTTCTTTCATTATCACCAATGGCCCAGTTTTAGCAGGAATCACTGTCACCAAGAAGACACCATGGTAGTGTGTTCTTGATTTCTGCAAGATAGAAGTTGAGTCAAATAAAAAATAATTTATTTTCCTTCACAATAAATTTCTAGCCTGTGATTGTTTTCCAATCTCCAGGTTTACAAATTTGGTGATTGTCAACGAAAATCAAAAAGAAAATGCAAATGTGCATTGTATTACTTAATTTTTGGTTTTATCTACATAAATCAATGGAATATATTTATATTATGAATGACAGTGGCTTAGTATATCCTTTATAGAATAACAATAATGATATTCATTATAGGCTTAACATTATGTTTATAAATATATTTCTACACTTCAACAACTAAATGCAACCAGTACAACAAGGAGAAGGAAATTTCCTTGTACATTTGGCACTACACTCACTCATTAGGGAAAAAAAAAGAAACTAGAGAATCCATCAAGCTAGTACGACTCATTTCTAAGAAAAAAAAACAAAAACTATAGAAGCCAACAAAATTGTTAAAAAAAATTCTCACCCGTGAATTTTTTTCCCATATTTCCTAGTTTACGAATTCCGTGATTGTCAATGAAAATCAAATAGAAAATGGAAATTTGCATGGTATTACTTAATTTTTGGTTTTATCTAGCTAAATCAATGGACATGAAAGTATATTATCAAATTTTAACCAAACCTTTGGCTTTTTACATGTTTTCAAGAAGAAAATTTAGCTCAATCTAAACTCAGGAAAAAAATCCATTTATGTTAGATAATTAATTGATCTATTATAATTATCTACTTTAATAAGCTCATAAATAAGTGCTTAGTACTTAGCTCATTTTCCCTTCTTTGTTTTTTGCAGGAAGAGAGTAGCAAATTCCCAAATCGCCTCGTGATCTAGAAATTCAAGTAACATTGTTAAAACACACTATATTAATGGCTTTAGCTCCTCGTTAGTCATATATTGTTGAAAATGGATCTACAAATTTGGTTTCATTTTTCCTACTTCTAGGAAACTAATATTTTGTCTTTTACTT
>SNQJ01S0018528.1:29506-43195 GCA_010110895.2 Picea sitchensis
AATACACAACTTTTCAACACAAAATAGTCGAACCTCTATATGATACCTACGTATCTATATTTATACATTTCAGGCTCTTCATCCATTTAAAAAGAATTACCAAAACCCTAACCCTATCGAAGTTAGGTTTTTCTCCCACACACACGTGTTGTTCTTCCTCCAGCTGTCGCTTTCCTTGTGAACTCTCTCTTGCATCCGCATGTGGTGTGTTTCTTGCCAACTATTGCTCCACCCTCTACACTCTTTCTTTCCCCACAATTGTACATCTTTCCACTTAGGCCTGCTGCCAATAGGCTCCCAACACTGACATGTGACTAGTCCCGAGTCACCTAATCCTTTTGAGCTTCCTCTATCTCCTTGGTGATTGTCTGGACCTTTTCCTTGATCTCTGATATTTTTTTCAGTGCATGTGTGGTATTCTCCTTGAGGGTATCCACTACCTGAACTACCACTTCGTCATTCAGTAATCCTACACATTCGGTCTGGGTCTATGCTAACTATATTTTATCTCCTTCTGCCTATGCGAGTACTCTTGCTACCCGTTCCTGCAATGGTTCTATTTGATCCTAGCAGTCTTGTTTCTGTGCTTACGCAGTGATAAGTTATGCCTGCATATTCTTCATCTCTTTCATCCCCTTGACACGTTCTGGGATTGGTATGGTCTTTTTCCCCTGTTTGAGTTCTTGGATCACTGCATTGATCCTTTCATCTTCCTTGTCCCAGTGTTGGACCT
Source organism: Picea sitchensis (assembly GCA_010110895.2). Lineage (NCBI taxonomy): Eukaryota > Viridiplantae > Streptophyta > Pinopsida > Pinales > Pinaceae > Picea > Picea sitchensis. Next base: position 30,240 of record SNQJ01S0018528.1, read on the forward strand.
ATGGATCCTCTTCCAGTCTTGTCCAAAGTTGTGCTACTTTATCGAACAATTCAACTACCATGCTAACCTATTTCTCTATCTCATGTAGTTGCGTTGTTTCTTCCTGCCTCCTTTTCTCCTTCACCACTGATGGAGTAGTTGGTGTTAGCTATTCTCGGAGATTATCGATCGCCTTCTGATACTGATCAATTTCCTGTGCAATCTAGTCAATATTTTCTACTGTGGGGAGTTAATTTCCTTGTGTAGTGCATGGAAGGTTCCCAAAAATTTCTCCCACTCTTTGTTCCAGTTCATTCTTGCATTCTTTCTCCTCCTACATTTCAGATTTGTCCTTCTTGCAAACTGTTTCCAGTGCTTCCCTCTCATTTTTATTTTTTGATATGACCATTGTCCTTGCCTTTGTTGAATTTGTGTTTCAAATGGTATGCAGCCTATCTATTTTTTTTTCTTTACTGCGCGGTGTGTGGTTGACTGTCTTTGTACAGCTTCAGGAGGCTCCCATTGATCTTTCCTCTAAGACCCGTGCCTGCTAAATATCTTAACTCTACAGCTCCTCCATATATTACATATTTTACCTCGTATGGTCCTAGCATTCTAAGCTTCCTTAGGTGCTGAAACGATTTGTTGTCATAAATCAATACTAGATCTCCTTCCTCAAACATTTTTTTCTTGATGTGTCGATTGTGCCAAGATTTGTCTCTTGCTTTCTACACTTGTTGGTGGAATCCTGCCAAGATTCAGTCTTCCTCCATTAACAGTAATGGATTCAATCTTTCCTATACTGTGCCTCATTCTGTCATTTGTGTGATAGCTTCTACGCGTAAACTGGGTATTAAAAATTTCAATGGAACTACTACTTCTTTTCCATAGACTTGTTTGAATGGTGTGTTCCCTGTCAAATTTTTGTATGTAGTCCTATATGCCCATAATAATGCTGGTACTTTGAGGTCCCATTCGTCTATGTTGACATTACATATCTTTGTCAGTGCGTTCTCTAGAATTTTTTTAAAGGCTTCTACTGTGCCATTCACCTGTGGATGATACGTTGTGATTTTATGGTGGTGAACTTCAAACTCTTTGAGCATCACACGAATGGTGATATTTATGAAGTGCATGCCTTGGTCAGTCATGAAAACTCTTGGGAACCCAAATTTGGTGAGTACTTGTTCAAATAAGAAGTGTGTAGATGTCTCTGCGCTGCAGTCTTTTACTGGTGCGGATTTCGCCTATATTGTTAGGTATTCTGTCATGGTGATGATGTATCTTGTCCATGTTCTTTTGGATGGTGGGTTAATTGGTCCCACAAAGTCTATTTCCCATTTATCAAATGCTTGTAATGTCACTTGCGGTCGTAATGGCATATCGTCCCTTGTGTTGGGTTTGCCTGCCCTTTGACAGACATCACATATCTGACAGTACTCTTTCGAGTCTCTGTGGATCGTTGGCCACCATAATCCTGCACGGAGTACCTTCTGCGCGGTAGATTTTCCTGCATAATGCCCTCCTTCCATTACCTCATGGGATTCTGCTAAAATGCTTGGTCATTCATTCTCTAACACGTACCTTCGCAAGATGCTATCTGTGCCCATCTTGTATATATGTTCTGCGATCAGTTGATAGTCGACTGCGTGGACTACTAGGTTCTTCTTCTACACGGTGGTATATTCTTGTGGCGCGATACCTGTGCTCAAGTACTGGATGATATCTGTGAAGTAGTCATAAGAAATCTATACTGAGAATAAGTGTGCATCCAGAAAGTTGTCTTCTAAGTTTGTGGGTTCTTCTCCATTTGTGACCCGTGATAGGTGGTCAGGTCCTGCATTCAATTTTCTTGGTTTGACTATTACTTCGAAGTCAAATTCTTGAAATAACAATAACCATCGATAGATTCTCCCCCCCAAAACTGGCTTATTGACTAGGTATTTTAGGGCTGAGTGATCTGTAAACATCTTAAAGTGTTTCCCCAATAGGTAATGTCGAAATTTCTGCAGTGCATAGACCATGGCTAGGCCTTCTCTTTCAGTCGTGTTATAATTATGTTCTGAGTCTGATAATTTTCTCCTTGCGAATGCTATCGAGTGATCTAATTCTCCTTATCCTAGATGCACTAAGATAGCTCCAAGTGCTATCGTTGATGCATCTACATGCACATGGAATGTCTTTTCCCAGTCTGTAAATACTAATATTGGTGAATTAACCATCTTTTCCTTCAAAGTATCACATCGTGTTGACACTCGTCGTTCCATTGGTACTTTGTATCCTTCCTTAACAGTTTTTCCATTGGTGTTGTGATCTGCGCATATCCTTTGATGAATTTCCTGTAGTATCCTATGTTTCCTAATGTCGCTCGTAGCTGATGGACTGCTTTTGGTGTTGGTAAATTAACGATGACTGTGATCTTTGTCGGGTCGACCAATAGCTCCTGTTTTCATACTATATGGCCTAGTAGTATCCCAAACGGTGTTCAAAATTAACATGTCTTTATGTTTAGTGATATCTGACACTGTCTGCATTGTTCTAGCATCAAGCATAAAACTTCCACATGGTTTTTCAACAGACTATAGACTGTCCAGTCATCCAGGTATACTTCAAGAAATTGATGGATGAATTCCTTAAATGTTGTGATGACCACTCTGGAGAATATGGAAGGTGCATTCTTTAGTCCAAACGACATGACTGTGTATTGATAAGATCCCCATTGTGTCGTAAATGTGATCTTGTGTCTATCCTCCTATGCTATCTTAATCTGATGGTAGCCTGAGAATCCATCAGTGAATGATTAAGCTTTGTTTCCCCCCACATTCTCTAATACTTCATCCGTAAATGGTGTAGGGAATGGGTCGTGTAGGCATGCATCATTCAAATTCCTCAAGTCAACACATATCCTGATCCCTCTTCCTTGTTTCTTGTCCTGTACTACCATCGGGCTTATCCATTCTGATTCCTCAACTGGTTTGATGATGCCATATTCGAGCATCCTATCGATCTCATGTTTAAATTTTTGTTTATATATGGGGTTCAGTATGTAAGGTCATTGTTTAATAGGTCTCACATCAAATCTGAGTGGTATTCTCCTAATTCTTTGGCTATACCCTTCATCTCTGTAAATGTTGTGGGAAAAAGGTCGCTATATTCATGCAACAATTATGTGATTCTTTCTAAGGTCTTCTCATCCCAGTAATCTCCAATGCTGGCTATTTTGGGTTGCTCGGCAGTTCCAATGTTAATCGTATTTATCTTGATTGGTGCATAAATGGATTCTGATTCTATGGGTGGTCCTTCCACATCTCTTTCTCCTTCGACTTCTTCAATCTGAATATCGCGTGGGTCATCTTCGTCTGGTGCTTCCTCCTATACATGGTAACATGACAATATTTCCTTATCTGTCTTCTTATTCTATGACTGTAAAGTTCTATTGCAATGCTGTCCATGTTTTAGTTCCTTTGCGCAATTCCTAGTCTGTATACCAATTCGCTAGTATGCCCTCTAAAGTGTGAATGAAGTGGTGAGGCCATTCCTATGGTGGTGTCATTCTCCATAGTGTTTTGCACTCCTCCAAGTGTTTCTCTAGTGTCCCTAGTCCTTCATATTTCCTATGTTTGTTATATGTGTGTTCTTTGCCAAAGCGTATGTGTAGTAATCGCTTACATTGATACCAGTCTGTGATAGTCTCCTTATGTGCGCCCCACCATATTGCGGGTGTGGCCTTGAGTGCTAAATCTAGTGCTATTAGCCTCTGGTTCTCTAATAATTCATCTTCATATTGTGTCAAGAATGTTTCCAAATCATTTAGTGTGTGGAAACTAGGTGGTTCTCTTATTTCTATACCTATCCACCATATTGCACGGTCTATTCTTGCATATCTTCTCGTGGATACTTCGTGTAGTCTCTACTGCTAGTTTTCTAACCTAGTGTTTGAGTTTGTTGCACATGAAGTAATGCTCCTCCAACTGATTACTCCATCTACAGTTGGGTTTATGTAATCCTCATCATGCGCAGTTGTTCTGTACAACTAGCCGATCTCCTCTAAGTCCAGGCAAGTGGGTTCTACGAACATCTCCCCTTTTGATGGATCTAGTGGTGCTATGACCCTGCAATCTCCATATTCAAATGTCATTTTCCTTGTTTTCAAGTTAATTATGGTTTGGTTTTCAAACACCTAATATACACCAAGCAGTGTTGGGTAAGGTTTTGTGTCGTCCACTATTTCAATGACTTCAAAGTCTTCTTTAGTGCACACTCTATCAAGATCTACTATTACTCCTTCCAATCTCCCTATTGGTAGGACCCTATGCTGGTTTGCTAGTTTTAGTTGGACATTTGAATATCCTAGTGTTGGATCTCCCATGCATTGCCGGGTCTTCTTGGGTAGCACATTCACTTTGGATCCTAGGTCTAGTATAATGTCTCCCATATTGAAATCCCCAATGTTAGCATTTAGTCTAAATTCCCTACTTGTTCTTCTTCAGGTGTGTAGGTGATTGACGGTTTTTGGTTCTAGATTTTCTTTTGTCTCGCTGCTACATTTCTCTAGTATGTTTTGCAGTATTATCACAGACGAAGGATCACTTAACACTTTTACACATGATTGCAAAAATCCTTTGATAGTACTTACTTGTCCCTTGGGTTGCATTTTTGTTGGTATGATCCAATGATGACGACATTTCATATTCTGTGGCTTCCTTGACTGGTTGCGCAGTTGAAGTCGACGTTGTGTCCGCCTTCTGAAATTATTGTCTGACTTTCTTAAAAGTCTCCTTTTCTTTGGGCGTGTCGAACTAATTTCTTGGTTAGGTGTTCTTATTTACCCATTGGTTCTGTTCTGGTTCCTGTCAGACTGCGCCATTTCCTATTTTCGTTCCTCCACGAGTGACTATGTTGATGTTCCATCTGTCGTCCCTTGTTTCAGCTAAAATCCACTGAACATTCTGATTATTTTGGTTCCTCTTTTCCTGAATCTTTACTAGTAGTGTCGGACATTCCTCTGTATCGTGGTCCGATGTGCGAAAATACATACAAGTTGTTGTCGACAATGGGAATTCCCATGTGTAATGTCCTGGTTGCTGACAATTGTGACATGTGACTGGTCCTCTACCACGTCCAAAGCCTCCTCTAGCTGGTCCTACTCCTCTGTAGCCTGTGAAATCACCTATCAGCGTGTTATACTATGGTGCCTGATTATACTACCCAATATTGTACTAGGGTTGTGTCGGGTTGTACTGCGGCTGTGCATTATTGTATGGTTGTTGCATAGTATTACACTGATGCTGCGCAGTTTTGTATGGAGCTGGGACTAGATTGAACTGTGGCGCTACTTGCTGATTCATAATTTTGGCATGTACTCGATATGCATATGATGTCCTCTCTCGCATCAGATCCATAGTTCTACAATATTTATCGTCGTGGCCCACTGACTTGCAAAAGGTGCAATATGAATTCTTTGGGACTGTCTAGTATTTCTGCATCATCGTGTAGTGATAAGGGTCGTGACCCATTTTATTACATATTTCTCACCATAATAATCCCTGTGGTAATGGGTTTGGAATACTTGTTGCCATATACTGCTCGAATGTTGAGAATTCATTCTTTTTGTGTCCTTCCGTCCTGCATGTGGTACAACAAACAACTTCTCATTTGTCCTTGTTCTTATTCTGGTTCAACTGAAATGTTAGATTCTTCAAATCCTCCTTCAATTCTTCAATAGGTTGGTCCGTCTACCGGTACTGGTTCTCTTCCAATTCCAAGGCTTCCTGCAGAGCCTCTGCCTGCGTTTGAAACTTCTTCTGTCGTAAGGGATATTTTAGATGTGGGAGTAGTGAGTTGACAAACAGGTGTTGGTGCTGCATCTCGGTTATAAGGTATTTTAGTTTTCCCTTTAGTCGCTTGAACCTCTAATCAATGTCCCATACAAAATCTCCTAGTTTATGTCTTATTTCGATCATCTCGTTGATGTACTGATCCTATGAGCTTGGATTCTGGAACTCATTAATCAATAGCTTCTTAATGTCTTCCAGTGTCCTTGTCATCCCAGGGGCATTATTCGTGTCTAGACTCATGTACCAGTCTAATGTGTGGTCTCTTAGCGTAATCACTAGTTGTGAAAGTTTAGTGTCTTCATCAGTGATATGTTTGGCTTCCTATATCTTCGCACAAATGAACAAATGCTTCTCAGGATATTTTGTTGCTTCTCCTCGAAATTATGGTAATCTGGTAGTGGGATCATGTCGTGCCATTCTAAATACTGAATTTCTACCTCCGCCGCACGGTGTAGATACTTGACTAATACTGCCTGAACTGGATCCTCCAGTTGTTTCTCCTACGGTAGATGTAATTCTTGCTGTAGAACTTCCTCCAAACTTCGGTTGTCTAAACGATGGTGTTCTCTTTAGTGTATTAGTCACACATGGTTTTATGGGTTTCACACTGACATTAAATGGATAGGATGGCTGCCTTCTCCTCCCATTCTTGGGCCTCTTTTTTTCCTCTCATAAGTTGCGTGCAGGATTTCCTCAATTTTCTTCACATCTGGGAAATCCTCTACCTCTTCCTCATCGCTCGCCAAGACTTCCCTCATGGCTACGACTCTCTTCTTGGTATTCACCTTATATTGGTAGGGTACTCCTCTATGCGTCGTTCCTGATGACGTCAAGATCCACTTAATCTGGTCGTCATCCATCAAGACCGGGTCCAAGAGTTCCTCCTCCTTCTTTCCTTTATCGTCACCTTCTTCCATTTATCCTCTCTATATCAGTGCTTCCCCCCCTTCCCCCATGCATGCAGGGAAGTCTAGCCTTATGATTCCATTGTCATTACACCTTTGTTATATAACAATATTTTAATAGAAATATACAGTGATCAAATGTATCTTCCTCGAGCTCTGCATAGAAATTATTTCTCTGCTGCGCTGTATGACTTCATGGTGTCAACTGCAAACTCTGTGATGAAGCTTGCCACAATACTATCAAGCCAAAATTCAACTGCATAGGTGTATTTGTTGTTCACCTGTTGTAACTGCTCAACCTATACTGGGGTCCAATCTAGCTGTCAGATCCGGTTTGTCGTGTGGTTATATTTCAACCTTAGTATCCACTCCTATAGTAGATGCAGAAAATCATAGAAAAAGACTTCGTGTAAATCAGTAAATGCATATTTATCTAGATATTTACACAGTGTAATGCTAGGGTTTCTATTATCTTTCTGTGCAAACTCTAGTTCTTTGGTTCTCAAACAACATTTGATTTCGACTTTCATGGGGTTCCAAGGTCTCAATATTCCCTTCTAATGGATAATTGTTCTTTTGTTTCACTCAGTCGTTTCTCATTCACTCTATCTCGCCTACTTAGTCCTCTCTTGTTCCTCTTAACACGACAACATAACCATTTGTTGGCTATCCTTTATTCTCTGGCCGGTCTTCTCGACATGTCTATCTGAGTTATTGACCCAGGTTTCATGTCATTCGGGTTTCCAACAAAGCCTATAAAACTATCGACCCTCTTGGTAAACTAGAAAGCAACACAGTACACATAATGCACTGCGCAGTCTCACCCAAGATAGCTTTAAATGGGTCGTTGTAAGACTCAGGTGTTTACAGCCTAGGATTGAGTATGAGATAGGGGTTTGTTAACTAGAGCCATGCACTACGAACTATGAAGGTAATCTACCTATTCCTCATGGGTACATATCTCCATTATACAGGTTACTTCCCAAGTCGCATATTCATGTTCCATAACAATGTATTAACTCATTTATTAATCATAACAATAACTACTAAGAGAAAGTAAAGAGATGAATACATTCATCACATTACACAATTATTACCGTGGTTCACCCCCTCCTCGGCTATGTACATAAAGATTTGTCTCTTAGCTCTTTTATTATGGAAGTTCTTCATCTCCAGTGCCACGCGCTTACAATTCTCCTCTTTTAGGTAAGATCTATATGAGGCAAACTAGATCGCACCAAGCTCTTCAACCTACATTCTAATCCCTAGAATCTACCTTTTTCCTTCTCCCCTAGCTCAAAAAATTACAAAAATAGTTCATACAGTCAACATTGCATACCGCATCCTCTCATGCATAACTACAGTAAAAAATGGGATAACAATACTAACACCCTGATCTAATACACATCTTTTCAACAGAAAACAATCGAACCTCTATATGATACCTACGTATCTATATTTATACATTTTAGGCTCTTCAACCATTTACAAAGAATTACCAAAACCCTAACCCTACCGACGTTAGGTCTTCCTCCCACACGTGTGTGTTGTTCTTCCTCCATCTATATCTTTCCTTGTGCACGCTCTCTTTCATGTGCGCATGCTGTTTTTATTTCCAACTATTTCTCTGCCCTCTGCATGCTTTCTTTCCCCACGATTTTCCTTCTTTCCACTTCGGCCTACTGCCAATAGAGGAGACCACTGGAACTACCTCGGCTTGGCCAAAGTGGCTTACATGGGAGAAACAGGGAGTTGCTGGAACTTCGAACCAACCACCACAATAGGAAGACAGACTTCAAATACCGAGCTCACCTTGCAAGAAACTGACAACAGAAATTGTGCTAGCACACATACCAGATGGAGTACAAGTAGATCTGCAACTACTAGGTCACATCGAGAACCTCAAGTATTCTGACCATGATGTATCAGATGAAACCAATTACCCAGAACATGCGTTGAGGGTCTTTATGCATACCATAGTCATAAACCAACTTGGAGAAATGATCATCCAGCCACATTAGTGGGCAGTTGGACTGGACATAACAAGAATTTTAGGGTTACCATTTGTTGTCTAACCATTTTTTAGTTGTCCTTTATTCTCTAGTCGGTCTTCTCAACTTATATATATGATTTATTGACCCAGGGTTCATGTCATTCAGGTTTCCAAGAAATCCTCTAAAACTATCATCCTTCCTGGTAAACCAGAAGGAAACACAATACACGAAATTCACTACGCAGTCTCACTCGAGATAGATTTAAATGGGTTGTTGTAAGACTCAGGTGTTTACAGCCTAGGATTGAGTATGAGATAGGGTTTTGTTAACCAGATCCATGTAGTATGAACTATGAAGGTAATCTACCTATTCCTCATGGGTACATATTTCCATTACGCAGGTTACTTCCTGAGCCGCATATTTGTGTTCCATAACAATGTATTAACTCATTTATTAAGCATAACAATAATTGCTGAAAGAAAGTAAAGAGATGCATACATTCATCACATTACACAATTATTACCTTGGTTCACCCCCTCCTGGGCTATGTCCACAACTAGTTATCTCTTGGCTCTTTTATTATGGCAGTTTTTCATTTCCAGCGCCGCGTGCTTACAATTATCCTCTTTCAGGTAAGATCTATATGAGGAGAACTAGATCACACCAGGCTCCTCAGCCTGTGATCTAATCCCCATAATCTACCCTTTTTCTTCTCTCCTAGCTCAATAGGTTCCAAAAATAGTTCATACAGTCAACATTTCATACCATATCCACTCATGCATAACTACAGCAAAAATGGGATAACAATACTAACACCCTGACCTAATCCAAAACTTTTCAACAAAAAACAATCGAACCTCTATATGATACCTACGTATCTATATTTATACATTTTAGGCTCTTCATCCATTTACAAAGAATTACCAAAACCCTAACCCTACCAACGTTAGGTCTTCCTCCCACACGTGCATGTTGTTCTTCCTCCAACTGTCAGTTTCCTTGTGCATGCTCTCTTGCATGTGCATGTGCTGTATTTCTTGCCAATTGTCACTCCACCCTATGAACTCTCTCTTTCCCCACAATTGTCCTTCTTTCCACTTCAGCCTGCTGCAAACATTGCATTTGTTAAGACAAAGGGCATGACCATCCATTCGAGGAGACCTTATTTATATCTGAAAGTTGTCTTCTGTACATCAGTTGGTTTGATGGGAACTTGGTGGTAGCCCAACTTGAGGTCAATCTTGCTGAAGAAATTTTCCCACTTGAGTTGGTGAAGAAGGTCATCAATCATGGGAATTGGGTATCGGTTCTTGATTGTGATTTTGTTTAATGCTTTCTAATCAATGCAAAGTCATCAGGTCCCATCCTTCTTCTGCACCAGTATAATTAGGCTTCCGCAAGGGGAGGAGATGGGTCTGATGTGCCCCTTTTGAAGAAGCTCTTGAATTTGACGCTTTATTTCATCATTTTCCATCAGCAAGAAATGATAGACTGGTCCATTAGGAAAAGGTGCACCAGGGGTTAGATCAATTTGATGCTTGACTTGGAAGTGAGTCGGTGCCCCTATGGGTGAGGAGAAGATGTCTTTGTACTCTTCCACGATCCCATCCACTTGCTTTTGCTACAAAGAGAGGCTCTGTGTAGAGGCCACAAATGTGGTGAGGACCTTCTTCTTACTATGAGACAATATCACAAAGAATATGAACTTCCTGGTTTGTGAAATGACCTTGCTGCATTTCTTAGCAGAGATTAAAGAAATAGTAGTAGGCGGTGCAACCTATGGTATCCTGTACAATTGTCTAGCCAAAGTGATAATAACACTGCAGGGTATAGACTCATACACAACATGAAGTTTCCACAAATATGGTTGTCGTAAAATAACATCAAAAACTTCAAGGGGAGCAATATCACACAATACCTCATCTTTGAAAGGCTTGATTTCGTAGGGAAGATGAAATTGTTGGGTGACATGAAGATCTCTTCCTTGGTGAAGCCAGTCGATGGTGTAGGGTTGCAGGTGTGGTTTCTTCAACCGGTCCAATCGCTTGATGACCTCTGCTGAGATCAGGTTCTTCTGAATGTCACTATCAATAATGAAATGTACTGGAGCCCCCTTTACCCACATTTGTGAGTGAAAGAGGTATTCCCCTTCCTCTGGTTCCTATGGCTCTCTTGGATGGAATTCGGTGGTAGAGAAAGTGGCACTAGGTTCAACATCGATGCCCTACTTCTCTCCTTATGGATTTGATTCAGAGCTGGAATCAGCCTCGTATTCATATGCGTTCAACTCGACCATGAGTGACTGCTTGGAGCAACATTCTTCAATATTGTGCCAAGGTAGTTTTTCGTATTCACACCATTTTCCCATGTTCGTCTTCATCTTTTCATTACCCTTCTTGTGTTGTGGCTTGGACTGGTTGTCATGAGAATGTCCATCTTTTCTTTGTCCCTTTCTATGTGGGTTGGGGATGCATTTTCCTTACTTGAACTGTGAGGAGTTTTTAGATCCAAACTCTCTCCTCTTATGCTTAAATTTCTTCTCGATGTTGATAGCATATCTATAAGCCGTACCCAAGGAGGAGATGTCCAAAAATTCCATTTTTGTTTGAATGTATATATGGAAACAACCACGGTAATTGAGAACAAGATGTCAATCAGAGTATTTTATACCTAATTTTGTGCGTAGGGTATGGAAAATATTGATTAAATATGGTACTGTCTGGTCCCTTTCTTGACACAGGGTGATCCATCTCGTGTACTAGTCCTCATAGCTTCCAACAGGGTAGTATTGTTATTTAATGGCATCCAAGAAGGAATCCCCTGTAGGGGAAACAACAAATATTTCATATTCCTCTATGGCCCTTTGTTCTGAGTAAGTATCCCACCAGTCCTTAACATGGGGGACAACCTTGAGGAGTGAAAAAGTAATATTTTCCCTATCATAAAAATTGTGGACCAAAAATACCCTTAGAGTAGATTCAACCATTTATCTACAACATCCACATCTATTAGTCTTTCAAATAATGGAATATCAAAATTTTCAGGTACCTTGAAGGGGGTTTCATGGCTGCTTGATGAAGATGCTTCGTCTGTGGGTGACTGTTGAAGGATATGCGCAAATTTGTCCATCATTTCTTTCCTTTGTTGCGTGAGGGATTGATCGAGGAACATTTTAAAAGGATATATTTCTCCATCATCTTTCTTTTCATCCCCCATGGGTTTTTTTTGGGCCCGAAGCAACCAACCTTGCAACGAATCGATTGGTTTGGTACCCAGATCTTGTCAGGGACATGCACGAAGAAAAATAAATAAAGAGCAGACCACTCTGATACCACTGATACAGATTTAGGATCGGATCAAACTGATTAACATACTGAATACAATAAACACAAAGATATGGAGAACAACAAAAATATCCAGTGAACAATATCTTTTATTGAATAAATGAAATAGGTTGAAATTGTAAAATTGCAGATTTGAAACACTTGCTCGAATGGTGGTTGCTATCTTTGAGAAGAGATGTGGCTACTATGCACATTTTTCTGAGAAAAATGAATACAATGAGGCTCCTGAGGCCTTTTTAATATTACTCGTGAATACCAAAACCCTAGACATCCAAAAACCTAACCCTAGGAGATGAAACACCAAACATTATGTGGGCCCCTATGGGTAAATTGGTACCTCAAGTTTTTGGGGTCGTAACTTTTTCATCTGACCTCCATTTTAGGCATGTGATAGCCTGTTGGAAAGGTATTTTAGATAAATACATATTACACCATCAAAATACAATTTTGTTTATATTTTGACTGCGGTGAGCCCAAAAAACATTGTTTAGGGACCAAAAACGGCCCTGGAAGTACAACAAGATGCGCTGACATAAAAAAATACAAAATAAGTCAGTTGGATTAGGTGGATGCCACCAGTATCCACCTGGAAGATGTGTAGGGCTTTAGACAGCCCCAAAAGTGTAGAACCCACAATTACAAAGAAGTGAAGAAGAGCATGTTGAACTAAAATTGTGAAGAGGAGCCAGTTGGAATAGGTGGGTGGCCACCAATATGCACCTATATTAGGGGGAGAGTGGCAGGGGAAGAGAGGGAGAGATGGGAAAAGGAGGGATATGAGAGGACATAAAGAGAGTGAGAATATTTGTAAGTGGGAGAGAGTTCATAGTGAGAGGGGAAGATATAGGGATGGAGATAGAGATGGGGAGGGAGTAAGAACGAGGGAGGGGGATACAA
>SNQJ01S0018528.1:54262-67211 GCA_010110895.2 Picea sitchensis
AGAGGAAGGGAGGGAGAGGAGAATTTGAGCAAGGGGAGAGAGAGAGAGAGAGAAAGAGAGAGAGAAAGAGAGATTATTTTTTTGCTAACACGAACGTGTCAACGTTCCTATTCCTAATAAAACACACATTCTTTAGGAATGCGTGCATGTTCCTAAAGAACGTGTACATTCCTAANACATAGATTGGAGAGAGAGAGAGAGAGAGGAAGATAGAGGAAGGGAGGGAGAGGAGAATTTGAGCAGGGGGAGAGAGAGAGAGAGAGAAAGAGAGAGAGAAAGAGAGATTATTTTTTTGCTAACACGAACGTGTCAACGTTCCTATTCCTAATAAAACACACATTCTTTAGGAATGCGTGCATGTTCCTAAAGAACGTGTACATTCCTAAAACACATGCATGTTATTACGAATGCACACATGTTTTAGGAACAAGTGTGAATTCCTAAAGTGAGCACACTATTTTCATTTCGATTTTTTTTCAAGCGTGAGTGACAACTCTAGCACAAGTGTTTTGTAAGTTGGTTTCATTGGTTTCCTCAGATCTAGGTTGGGGATGACAAACCTAGTGGTTCCATTTGCAAAAACATAAAAACCTCCATTTTTATGAATACATCTCTATATCTATGTTTTTTTTACCTTAGTTTTCTATAGGCTATCCATTGTTGATGAAACTATTCCAAATATTTAGTTTTGTTTTTTAAATTAATATTGTTTACTATTTTTAATCTATTTTTTTATTGACATATATCAAAATCCTAAACTACATACATATTTTATTTCTGCTATATCTTTTTTTCATCTTAACCATTATTAAAATGAGTTATAAGGTCCTTGTCAGCTTAATCATTTTTAAAATGAATTATAAGGTGCACTAGAAGGGACTAATATGTATAATCTAAAAATACGTTTTTTTTAAAATAATGTTAAGACCCTCAGAGCTTGCACTAAAAGGAATACATTGACTTTCATAATTTAAAAAAAATTGCAAAGCACTAGAACAATGAGTTATCTAGGATTATACAAATTTTTGGAAGGAAATTCCATCATTAAGGTACTCAACCCCTTCACTAACAAACATATGTCCCTGCCAAGTTAGTTGGGAAATACATGTTGAATAATGAAACTTAATATAACTAAATGCATAAGTACTGAATATTTTTTGTCAAAAGATAATAATTGAGGGTTGTTTGTTATTCAAAATGTATAATGAACCATAAATTGAATGGAACTATAATATTCATAAATATAATATAAATATAATAATAAATAATATATTAGATAATAAATATAATATAAATATAATAATACATAATAATAAATACATAGTACAACTTTTTATATTTAGATGTGGTGATTGGTGAATTCATTGATTATGTAATTAATTCTACATATTGAAAGACGTGAAGGGAGCAATAACACTTCAATTCTATCAACCAATTAGAAATGAGAAATGAGAAACACAAATATTTTTATTATATCTAAAAGTATATATTTCTTTTCCTGTGTTAAACATTACTTTGCATACACAAATTTATGGTAAAAGGCAAATTAATGTCACATCAATGTCACATCAAAAGCAAACTCATTGCTATAGTCCCATGGCAGGGACTAATAACATACCACTTTTAGAAAAAATCAAATTTCACATAGTTATTCACAATTTCTATAAATAAAAATTGTATATTCCCAAAGCTAATTCATTTTTCTACATTTCATCTTTTTACACCATATTCAAATTCATTGCAAAAGTATCTTGGATAATCTCTCCAAGTTGACAAATTGTTGTTTTTCCATGTTTGCATTGCCACTAACTCTTCATGAGAGACCATCATCAGCCTGCACTCACCCACAAGTAAGTTAGCAAATTTAGTAATTCTAAATGTAAATGGATTCCTAAATTCTTGATTTTCATTAGAGTGCATACTCTACTCAAGACTCAAATTTCTACCATCAAATTTGTAGCTGCGGCAATTTGTAAAAAAAAACTATAAAATTTATAAAATAAAAACTATTAAAAAAATTACAATATGTCAAAAATCCTATAAATTTTATAAAGAAAACCAATTTAAAAAATTTGTATGTTACATTTTGTCAAAAATCTTATAAAATTTATAATAAAAAAAAAACAATGGAAAAAATTGTATGTTACATGAACAACTTAAATTCTTATTTGATTTGTTTGGCAAATTCTTCCCCAAAAAACTACTCCAATCTTTATTTTAGATAATAAAAAAATTATGTTATTTTTACATAAAACATTTGACTCTTCAATTTTTAATAAAATGCTTTTATGTTATTTTTACATAAATAATGGTTAAGAACATGTGTTTCGTCTTAAAAGGTCACAGGTTCAAATCCAGAGGGGGGTAGGGTATGTATACTTTCGTAGACTTTACCAGTCAAATGACTCAGCGGAGGGGGGTCCCTTGTTCCACAAACAAGGAGGTCTCATACACCAATTTGGTGTGCTGACTTGGCCGTGACCTTAAAAATAAATTATTATTATTATTATTATTATAAAACACTTAACTCTTCAATTTTTAATAAAACACTTTTATGTTATTTTTACATAAAACACTTAACTCTTCAATTTTTAATAAAATGTTTTTTAGTTATTTCTACATAAAACAATGTAAATATGTCTCTCATTTACAAAGATTTTATTTTCAATTCTCTTTGTTTATGTAAAAATATAAATTGTTTAAATACTTTTTCCATTTCTATTCTGTTACTCGTTATATTTTCATTTCCTATTACACTACCTGTATAGATAATAACTAGTCAAAATAATTGCGTTGATATATATAACTTTGTTTTCAAAATTGAAATGTAAATATTGTTTCTCACTATTATATTAGAATGGACTGGACTGAAAGCTGTGTGTAGGTGTAATATACTCTTTGCATATTACATTGATGTCTTCTTGTAGATCTGATTTTTCAAGTACTGAAACATTTTGTTGAAATTTTCGGAGCTTTTATTGTATACGTATTTGACGATGTGATGTGAAATTTCCCAACTAGACGTGTTGAAGTAGACTAAATGCATTGGTTCTCCCACTTGTGTTTAATTCTATCAAACAGAACTGAGAATCTCACAACACCAATGGGAAGAGGTGTTTTCTTTGTAATATTCTCGGTTATATGTTAGTTAATATTTATTTCACCCAGTAGTGTAGTATTAATGTGAGAATGGTAATAGAAAAAATAAAAAATTGGACTTACCTTATGCACTTTGTAGTAAGTTAATGATTTGTTTATTGTTTTTTTATAATTGGATATCACATTATCATTATTGGATGAAAAGACAGTAAGCCAATTATTGATTTACTGCATGTTGCATAATTTTCAGGACACCCAATTATCATTGGAGTACTGGTATACTTTATGGAGTAGTTTTGCTTGGCTATTTTTAGTGCAGAACTACTTAGTGGTACTAGTATCAATAAAAAAAAAAATAGCTTAAATTTATTAAATTTGAATAAGATGATAAAATTAAAAATAAAGGTATTGATATTTTGTTTCAGGTGGTTTTGACTAGAGTTTGAAGCAATCTTATGAAGCCTCTTGTCTTCCATGTTGTTTATCTTGTTCTTGTAAGTTAGGGACCTAGTTATAGTCATGCTCTCTATGGGGGGGAGATTCGCTTCTATGAGGATAGGGTAGGGTGTTTTGCATTTGATTTTGAAATTAGATTTTGAGATTATAAGTATTTTTTTTTTTTAAGTAAAAAAGGGCGAATCGTGTTATATTAAACCTTCAGAAAAAGAAATACACTTGACATACAGGTGCCAACTGTCCTGCCTATTCAGGAAACCAGGACAGCTGACCTGTCCACAGTAGCATGAAAAATCGAACATCATGTTTCGCCACCCTGCCCGAAGGAAACCAGGGTGCATATCCATCTTCATCAACAGTTTAGTAAATTCTGTTCTAATGCTAACTAAGCTAGTAACTAAAGAGCTACAACTCTGATAAACAACAAAAGAAAAGGAGTTGGAAACCATATGAAATAGTAGAACCTATTCGTCGGAGTCCTCACAGTCTTCCTTCGCCTTGCCGCCATTGACAGGAATGACATAGGGTTGAGTACTGGTGGGGCATTGGCGCCGAGGTATGGCCCTGGAGTAGGCTGTGTAAAGCATGTCCAAGCGTTGGCTAACGCGGACGGCTCTGAAAATTTGATCATCCACCAGGATGCATACCTCAAAGATCAGGTTCATGTGCTCCAGATGTAGGAATGGTGGCGATGGCGACGACTTTGTTTCAACCTCCATTTCTTGGTGACCCTTCGTCTTCCTCTGCTACTGCGAGTCGACTGTGCATTCCGACAGCTCCTCCTCCACTAGGCAAGTGTCGAACTCTGCATTCAGAGCGTCGCTGGGGACGCGAGTCTCTTTCAAACCGGGTGGTGGTGCTGCTTCTCCAATGCAAGCCGGGGGGTCCCAATTATCCGAGACGATAAACATTTGGCTCTCAGAGAAGTCCAGTGGGAGATCTATGGACGGGTCTTCTTCGACGTAAGTTCAAGGGGGCGAACTCACTGCTATGGCTTCACCGTGTCGTTTTCTCTTGGCTAGGAGCTCTTTCAAAACGCTTGTGCCTTTTCCTTCTTGAATCAACCGCGTACCAGCCAACACCTCTGCAGGGTCTCCCCCTTGCCCGCGACATGGTGAGAGTGAGGGCTAGTGCCAGGATGCCTCCTGCACTTCGGTTCTTTCTCTGCTCAGCGAGCTTCAATTGCATTCTGAGAGGTCTAGAAAGATGGATAATGACATAGACTATGGCTGCCACCATTAACCCCGAGATCTTAATGCTCTGGCTGACCTGCCTATACTCACGCGTGAGAGGCCCCATCGATAACCGGAGGCCGATGGAGTTGAAAGAATTCATAAATGGCTATGGTGTGAGGTGAGAGCCACCATAAATGACCTCTCCCTTCGTGCCTTCACGTGCCCTTCCTTTCTGCGTGGCACCCCATCCGGGGGTGGGAAATCCTTACTGGCTAGGAGTTGGCATTGTTGGGATATGTCTAAGGCTTCAGAGCTTCTAGCGTCCCAGATTATTTGTTCCATTCCCCTTTGGACTCCTTCGTTTTCCAGGTAGTCAGCCACACCATTTGCCTCCCTCTTGACATGGGAGGGGATGATGCTGATGTTGTTCTCGAGTATGACTTTGAAGTCCTCAAGCATTCCTGCTAGTCGCCAACTGGGAGAGATTTTTTGTGGATTTCCCCCATGTAGGATCTTGGTGATTAGTTGGATGATGATTTGTGAGTCCCCTTCCAAAATTATTTTGTGGTTGGGCAGGGTAGCTGCAACTCGAAGGCCCTGTAGTAGGCCAGTTATTTCTACTACATTGTTTGTGGTCTCCCCCAGATACCCTGCTATCAAAGTTAGAATTTCAAAGTAGAGCTTCTGATCATCGCTCCGTAGCCTGCGGGTCCGGGATTACCTTTTGAAGCGCCATCAAAGTTGACTTTTATGAATCCTATTGGGGGGAGAGTCCAGCTGGTTGAGCTGGGGGTTCGAATCTTGGGAGCTCTGACTGCCACTGAGTCATTTAGATTGAGTTGCCAACTGTGGAGGGTGCTTAATTCTTCCCATTTACATTCCTTGTCCCCATCTTGCCAGCTCTTACTTCTGATTGTTTCTTTGATGAGTGTGGCAACTCTGCCCCAGGTTAACTCCGGAGTGGAGTCCTTGGAGTGGAAGATGCATTTGTTTCGCTCCTTCCATATTTGCCAGAGAATAAATCCTGGGAGGAGTTTCCAGATGTAGTTCAGAATGGGGTTGCTAAAATTGATTGAGTCCCAGTTGTCGATAGTGTCTCTGGTGCTGCCTCTGTTTTGGTTGGATCTGCGCATAATTTGAGCCCCCTGGTCCCAGATCGCTTGACTGTAGTGACAACCATTGAAAATATGCTCCTTGGTTTCTTCTTGGCATTGACATAAGACACAAATTGAGGGCCCAATGAATCCTCTTTTCCTAAGGTTATCCCATGTTAGAATTCTATTGTGGATGATTAGCCAGAGGAAGGTAGAGACCTTAGGCCAGAGCGCCTTATTCCAAATTTTTCTCCAGATGGTGTCCCTTTCCTGATTGTGATAATTTCCGTGTAAATAGTAGGCTTCTTTTACCGAGAAATTGTCGGAAGCAGAGTGCCCCCATATAAGGATGTCTGGCCCCTCCTTAATGGGGATTTTCTTGCATCCTGCTTCATATTGCCAGGATGATAAGTTTATGTCGGGGGGGATTCCTAGATCTTGGTTGGAGGTCTTCCATTGCCGCCATGTCTATCTCGCTTCCAGAGGTTTCCAAAGGTCCTTTACCTTTAGCGAAGGGTCTTGATTGAGAGCTTGTTGGAGGGGTGTGAGCTCTACAATTTCATTTAGAGGTTTGAGTTGTTGCCATGAGTCCTGCCAGAACTCTGCACTGTCTCCATTATGTATTTCCCAGAAAGCATGTTTCTGTATTATATCTTTATTTTGCCAAGCTGTGTTCCAAATGTTCGAACCCTGTATTCGAATGTTGTGTTTGATCAATTGATCAGGCTGCATGGTGGGAGCGTATTTATTCTTCCAGATTTGAGCCCATAATGCATCTGGAGTTTTCATCCATCTCCACCATATCTTGGCCCCCATTATCTGATTGATCTTTCCTAGGTCTTGAAGCCCAAGGCCTCCCATGCTTTTTGGTGCGCAGACCTTGTCCCAGCTTACCAGTGCCCATTTCTTGTTGGGCTGCAGACCTTGCCAGAGGAAATTCCTCTAGATGTTTCTGACAACTCTGATGA
The DNA here is from genome assembly GCA_010110895.2 of Picea sitchensis. NCBI lineage: Eukaryota > Viridiplantae > Streptophyta > Pinopsida > Pinales > Pinaceae > Picea > Picea sitchensis. The sequence goes on from SNQJ01S0018528.1 coordinate 61,055, forward strand.
TTTTCTTGGGAGCTGCTAGGGTAGTGAATAGGTAGGTGGGTAGGGTCTATAGGACTGATTTTAGTAGGACCAATCTGGATGCAATGTTTAAAGGTCTGAAGGTCCAATTGGCCAGTCTGTTTGAGATAGAAAGGAGGAGGCTGTCCCAGGAGATGGATTTGGTAGACACTCCTGTGAGAGGAATGCCCAGGTAGTTGGATGGAAGGGAGCTCCTAGGGATACCCAGGATTTTGGAAATGTGTAGTTGAACAACAATAGGAGTATTGAAAAAGAAAAGCTCTGATTTATCTAGGTTCAAAGTCATTCCCGAGGCTTCAGTGAAGTCCGAAAGGATGGAGTTGAGCTTCAGGGCTTCACGCACAGTGGGGGAGTTCATGAGGAGGGTGTCATATACTAATTGGCTATGTGAGGGGGCTCGCCTGATGTTATGCAGGGGTAGGACTTTGAGGCTGCCTTCCAGAACCGCTGATTTAATGTAGCGACCCAGACCTTCCACCATTAGAACAAAAAGGAAGGGTGATAGTGGATCCCCTTGCCGGATGCCCCTGGAGGCCGAGAAGGGACGGGAGGGGACTCCATTGACTAGGATTGAGAAGAAATCTGAGGAGGTGAGATTCATAATCCTGTTTACCCAATCTTGATCAAAACCAAAGGAGTTTAGTATGGCTCTGAGGTATTGCCAACTGGCCTTGTCAAAATCCTTTGAGAGATCAAGTTTGATTAGAATACCTGGGGTTTTTGTTGATTTGAGAGAGTTGATCACCTCATGCGCTAGTATGACGTTGTCCATAATCTGCCTTCCTTCAACATAGCCAGCTTGTTCTTTGGAAATGACAAAAGGTAGTATTGGCTTAAGTCGATTTGCAATTACCTTGGTTATAATCTTGTAGATTACATTACATAGGGCAATGGGTCTAAACTGCTTGGGGTTCGTGACTCTCTATTCCTTTGGGATGAGAGTGAGGAAAGTGGTGTTGAAGGCCTGAAGAACTTGACCCGATATTCATGATTCCTCAACAACCTCCCAGACGTCCTTTCTTATAATGTCCCAACAGTGGTGGACGAAGTCTGTAATGAAGCCATCAGGGCCTGGGGCTTTTCCTGGGGGCATGTCCTTTACTACTTGGTCCACCTCCTCTTGGGAGATTGGCCTTATTAGAGCAATATTCTGTTCAGGGGTGATGAGTGAGGGTATGTGGCTGGTAACTCGAGTGATGGCTTCGTTTCTGTCCTCCTTGCTTTCCGTAAGGAGGTTATGATAGTATCTATTGAGCTCCTCTTCGATGTGGGCGTGATCTTTGATCAGGTTTCCCTACTCATCTTCCAGATGTGTTATTCTATTGATGTGTCTCTGGTGTATCATTGTTCTGTGGAAGAATTTTGTATTCTTTTCCCCTTCCTTCAGCGACTGCACCCTTGATTTTTACGTCCAAAGTGTTTCTTCTTGTTGTATTCTCTGCTCCAGTTGCATTTGTAGTTTCTCCTCTTCCTTCATGAGCTCAACAGTTCGAGCCCCTAATATAAAGATTCTTTGTATCTCGGCTAATTTGTTCTCTGCATCCTTAATGCCCTGGAATATATCGCCAAAAGTGTTTATGTTTCATTATTTGAGAATTTGCTTGAATTTTTTGAGCCGCTATTGAAATCTGTACATCTTGGTGTTGTGGTCTGCCTCAGCTTGGTTCCACCAAGTTTTTTCCAGCTGCTGGAAATCTGGGTGTGTGAGCCAGAATTTCTCAAACTGGAAAGGTTTTAATTTAGGTGTAGTCTCTATCACTATCTGAAGGGCGATTGGCCAGTGATCAGAGCTCGCTTTGGGGAGGATCACACTTTCCATGTAGAGGTCTCTTTCAATCAGTTCTTCCATTACGAGAAAGCGGTCAAGTCAACATGCTACATGTTGACTCCCTGATCTGCAGTTAGACCATGTGAAAGTGCCATTGCTATTTTCTATGTCTACTAAATTTAATTGTTCGAGGAGGGTTTTGAAATTACCGCTGTCTTGCTCAAGTCTTTTGCTCCCACCTTATTTCTCCTCTAGTGACATGATCATGTTGAAGTCCCCTCCTAGGATCCAGTTAGGCGTGTTGGCCAAGGCTTTGAATTGGGTCAACTTTTCCATAAACTTGATTTTTTCCTGTTGTCCTTGAGGCCCGTAGACATTGGTGATGGTCCCCTCCTTATTCGAGCCTATTACTTCAAAGTGGGATGACAAGGTTCCTGTAGTGGAGAAGGGACCACTAAGGATAGTGTGGTTTGGGTTCCACAGTATAGCTAGACCCCCTGAGGCTTTCGCGGAGTCCGTGTGGAAGTAGTTACAACCTTTCCAAATTCATTTGAATATGATTTTGGCTTCCATTCCTGCACATTTTGTTTCCTGTAACATTAGAATGTCTGGGCTTTCCTCCTTGATGCAATCCCTAAGGATTCTTTGCTTGGATCTGCCATTGAGTCCTCTAATGTTCCAAGTGATAATATTCATCATTATGAGGAGGGGTGTGGGTGGAGGTATCCCTCCAAGAGCTTCTGAATTTGACCTGAGTTGATCATGAGATTCCCAGCTTCTTTGATTAGTTGATGTACTGGTTTCCGCCCCCTTCTCTTATTTTCGCGCGGTATTTTCTTGGAGCCGGAGCTTGATTCCATGGCGATACCAAGGCGGGCTGTGGATCCCGCTGTTGAATCGAGGAAGACTTTATGCACCTATATAAGTTGTTCTTCTGGGAGTCCTTGCAGGTCTTTTTGGTTGAGGGCTTCTTCCAGTTTTTCTAGGTCGATGCCTGCCAGATATTGGGCGTCCATTTGCATTAGTGTGTCTCCATCTGCATCCTTTTTTTCCTCTGCATTGATCTCTTTATTCGGGTCAGAAGGGGAGAGTATGGGGTTCAAGTCTTTTCCTTTCTGTGACTCGTTATGTGGATCTTGGATTTCCTCATCCTCAGGTAACTGGCTCAGTACATCATAGGCATTCTTGGTCGAGATACTAGGTTTGGGGTCGACTATTTGCTTGCGAGGGGGGTTCTTCTTCTTCGTCTGGATCATTGTGAAGCCATCTTTCTGCCTGTTCTGACCAGCTTTGGGAGCTTGTTGATTGAGCGGGTAGTCCTGAAACAGGTGGTCGTGCTCATGACATATTCTGCATCTAAACGGGATGTGTTCATAATCAAGGGTTTGTGACCAATCTGCATCCTGATACTCCAGTATTACCGCACCTAGTAAGGTTTGAGCTATGTTCATGTAGACACATATTCGGGCATATGAAGTGTATTTTCATTGCTTTGTGGCTTCTGAGGCTTTAACATATTGACCTATTGTGTTTCCTATCCCCATGAGAATCTCTTCCAGCCAGAACTCCTGTGGAAGGGAATAGAGGCAGATCCAAACAGGTGCCATTGTGAAGTCTTCCTTATCCAAGATAAAGCGCTCTGTCCAGAACCTTAGGAATAGCCCTACTGAGCTGTAAAAGTAAGGGATTTCTCAAAGATGTGATCTTTGTATTCTAGTTTATATAATATGATTGTAAAGAAGCCTTTCGAGCTGAGTTGAACCTCATAGTCTCCTCTGGGATTCCACTAGTGTTTGATCCATTTGTTCAAGTCCCTTTCTGATGGCCAGAGTCCTAGAAATTTGCCAATGAGGGCATGTTCTTGCATGAACTGAGTGTGCTCTCCAACCCTGGTTGAGCTTATAAGGTACCTGGGCGCTTTTTCCATTTGTGGGATGCATTTGCCAGGCTCCCATCCTTGGGGTTCTCTGGGATGGGATGTGTTGGATTCCGTTTCCATTTCCTTTCGAAAACCCTGCTCTTTAGAAAGGATCTCTTCCCGAATTTGTTGCGGCGGCTCGAATGCAGGTCGCTTTTCTCTCGTTCCCGATCTGTCATTAGAAGTTATGTTACTATATGAGGGGGGTTTCCCCCCCTCCTCGACACTCATGGCTGTAGATCAGAGCCAGTAGTGGTTCGCGCGGGATATGGGTGGTTGCAATGCTGCAGCATGTCCTGGATCACTCAAGAAAAGGCTCGCATGGGCGCAAGGCTAGGGTTTCCTCATGCCACAATCATCTTCCTTGAGATTATAAGTATTAAAAGACTTTTGGAGTTGCTTTATTTTTCTCCACGATTCTCTAGAGATGTTGTTGCCTCAAACTTCACAACCATATAAGTTAACAAGAGTTATTATTATCTCTAAATGGTAATCTTATATGTCGTCCACTTCACCAATGCAAATGCACATTGTGAATCATCAAAGTTCTATGTTTTTGTAACTCGAAGTTCAAACTACTTCAACATCCTTCAGAGAGACAAATTTTATAGCCATAACTTTTACAAATTTAGCTTCTGCAACTTTACTTTATGTATCTTAACTATTGGTGGAGAGAGTTCTTACGAACCATGGAAAACTTGTGGGAACATGTTAGTTTACTAGTAAGATAAATGAGGACACCTGGCTATAAAGAAACCATCAATGGATGAATTAACCCACTTAACAATAGAGAAAATTCTCATGAATGAGTTTAGACACTCAACATCAAAGGAAAACATCCAGGGATGAGTTTAGACACTTAGGATTAGAGAAAAACTTCCAGGGGAAAGTATAGACACTCAGAATCAAAGGAAAATGTCCAAGGATGAGTTTATATACATGGAATCAAATAAAATTGTCCAACAACAGAAACTAAGTCGACCAAAATCATGTGTGAAAAGGGAAATAATCCCATCTCTAGGAAATCGATCCAACATGGATTAATTTCAACCAAATTCTTAGTTGGGACACACAACACTAAGAAAAATGACTACAAGGCAATTAAAAACACCCAACACTAACCATACGAGGCGTGGGCACTTTATAATACAAACCAACAAAGTAAATTTACCTCTATGAGAGAGTAAATGATTTAGTCGAGAGAGAGAAAAAAAATGGCAACTTTTGCAACAACTATGGATTGAGAAGGGCATGTTCAAGCTAATGATGGTCTCTCATGACACGTTAGTGGCAATGCAAGCATGGAAAATACAACAATATTTTAACTTGAGGGATTGTTCAAGGTACTTTTATTATGAATTTGAATATGGTGTAAAAATATGAAATGTAGGAAATTGAAATAGCTTTCCGAATATATAATTTTTATTTATAGAAATTGTGAATAAGTATGTGAAATTTCAGTTTTTATAATAGTGGTATGTTATTTTTCTTGAAAAATATAAGTTATATCTCTTCATTAGTGTAGGTGTTGAGTACCTTAACGATGTAATTTTCTTCCAAAAAATTGCGTGAATATAGAGAACATGTTGTTCTAGTGCAGCGTATATTTTCAAAATTTATAATATCAATTTTACATTTTTAAAAAATTATAAAATTCAATATATCCATAGAATTACAATGCCTTCTAACATGATCAATTTTGTTTTTGTTAGATTGTAGATATTAGTATCTTCTAGCGCATCGTATAACTTATGTTAAAAATTGCTAAGTTGATAAAAAAATATAGCAAAAATAAAAGAGATATGTATTTTAGGATTTTGATATATTTCAAGACAAAAATAAATTAAAAATAGTAAACAATATTAATTTTAAAAAGAAATTATATATTTTGAATCGACATAGTTCACTCTATTTGTGTTCGTAGTTTCATCGATGATGGATTTGTGTAGCCTATAGAAAAACAACATCAAAAACAAAGATGTAGAGAGGAATTCATAAAAATGGATGGTTTTATGTATTTTCATACCAACCCACTAGGGTTGTCATCCCAAACCTAAATCTAAGGAAACCAACTCAACATACACGTACATTAGAGTTGTCATCCCCACTCCCAAAAAAATTGAAATAAAAATAACACGCATGCACTCTAGGAAAGTGCATGCACTCTAAAGCATGTGCATGTATTCCTGAAATATGCACATACTCTTATGAATTTTTTTATTTGTTTCTCTTTCTCCCTGCTTCCCCCCCTATCCATATACCCTTCACCTTATCTCCTCTCCTAATTACTTCATCCCCTCTCTCCCTCCCTCCCTCTATTTATTTTTCTCTCACCCCCTCTCTCTCTTTCATCTACCCCTCTCTCCCCTTCGCTTTCTATCCCCCTCCCTCTCTCGCTCATTATATCCTCCTCCCTCTCTCCCCACCCCATTTCTCTCTTTACATCTCTCTAC
>SNQJ01S0018528.1:70838-82390 GCA_010110895.2 Picea sitchensis
CCCTTTCCCATAAAGCTATTCTCACTTTATTGTGTAATTCCTTGATCATACACATAAGTTAACTGTTGAATATATTTTTCTATCTTCACTTTGGTTGGTTTGTGTTGTCTTGGTCTTGACCTCACGAGAGCACCGGAGTGAAGTGGGAGCAACATAGACCCTAGGATGCAATACTAAGGTATGTTACTTGTTCCTTCCTACTAGCTTATTCAATACTCAAAACTTAGGGAAAGAGTCATGTCCTGTCCTGTTTTGTTCTAGATCCAGGTGGATCTAGGGAGATCTGTTAGTGTCTGCACCTACCGATTAGTCCAATAACAAAATTGGCGACTCCACTGGGGAGTCCATTTTCTTTGTGGGTTTTGGTGTTTTTCCATGGCCATTTGCTCTTGTTTTACATTTCTCCTTTCCTATCAATCTCTGAGTCTTCAGGATATTCTGATAGACCCTCTGAGTCCAGAGGCCTTTTCAAATTTTGCTTCATTTTCCAAAAATTTGACTAGTTTCAGAGGTTCTCGCACTGCACTTCACTGTAGCCTGTGAGAATCTATAGAGTTCGCATTCTACCTTTCGGTTCAGTGCGAGGTTCTCGCACTCTGCTCAAGGGCCACTTGCGAGAATGCCTAATTCTCGCACTGTGTAGTATTGCCAGCCTGCGAACCCATTTTTTCAATTTTTTGGATTTGAGTTTTGGCATCTTCAACTACCCAGATCAGTGTAGGTTCCTCATAAGAGTTTCTTGGACCATTGATTGGTGTCTTTCTTGTCTTCGTTTTCGTGCATGAACAGTCTTAGGATTTCTAGGCTCTGCTTGTCACTTTTGTCTTGACTTTTGTTTCTTGACTTTTCTTGGCATAACCATACTCTCTGATTTTAGAATCTGAGTGTGCTTGATTAGTTAAGAACCGGTGATCGGTTGAAAGTTGAGTTTTCTTGGTCTTTATCATTTGCTTATTGTTTGAAAGATTATTTTTCTTATGCAATTGAAAAGACTATATTGGTTTGCTTTTTATTTTTGTTTTCATTGAAAGAGTGGATTGGGTTTTTATTATTGCTTGTTCATTGGTTTTTGATTTTCAGTACTCTCACTATCCTGGTGTGGGTCCTTTTTGAAAAGTGAACAAATGTTTTTCTTTCAAAAAAAATATTTTGTCTTCGAAAACATTGAAAATCAATTGTTGAAATTATTGAAAAAGAAGCAATAAAGAATGGTTATTGATGCGTGATTTGTTGCATTTGCATTTTAAAGGAAATTGTACTGTAGTTCAAGGTTGATCTGGAAAACTTTTTCTTTCCCTCCCATACATAGGATTCATTGAACGAAAAGTGATATATTTCATTCTCATCCATGCATCGTTGGGTCAGAGTCTAATACAACACCAGTTTCATCTCTATTTCCTTTGAGTAAACAACAACTCGTAATAACACTGCGCAATTGTAAAATTTATCTAGTAACTATTTTCTAGGGCTCTATTACACCAATATTTATCTAGGCTAGCGTTTTGGAGTAGGAAGAGAGATACACTCTCCAAAAGCACAAAACACACAATAGCATCTTGTGTTAGGGAGTGTTAAATTCCATTTGCAACATCTTGTCCTAGGAAGCCCTTCTCACACAAGGGTCAAGCACTAGGTCGCATTGATATTGACAGAGTTACTCACCCTTCTTTGTTGATATCAATGTAGAGATTGCACGTATTACGGGGATCACTTGGAGGTATACCCATAATGATGAGTGTAATCCTTTTGAGTTGATTTCGGGCTATATACCCTGCCCTTGCGTGTGGATCGGACTGTCAACTGTCCCCCCAGGATTTATTGTTGTTGGTGGTGACCTTAGTGGCCTATCTTTCTAGGTTCTTACAAGAGGTGACTGTGAAGGGGAAAGTCTTCACTGTACCTGGAATTAACGTTGACCAAACTCACTCGGGCTCCTTGGAGGGTATACCCACGATTATGTGTGGGAGCTTGCACCAGGGTGTAAGTTCGTTAAGTAGGTCGTCAGCATAACTTTTCCACCCTAGCCTAGCCCCTTCTCATCTCATTGTTGCGACGTTGGATTTCATCACCAACTAGTGGCTTCAAAATTAGAAGGTCTTGTTTGCTTGGTGTTGCTTCCTAGATTTTGTTTACTAGCGCGTTTTGTTTGTTTCTCAAATTTGACCATAGGATTTTCTTCGTGAAGTTTGTCACTCGTTTACAATATCTCCTCCATGTCGTCCACGTAGAATGCAGGGTTTATCTCCAGAGCATCTGGAAGGTTCTCAACCCATGCCTACAAGTACACTTGAGGGCTCTCCTCAGAAAAGTGAAGTCACAGTCGTCACCACACCACAAGTGGAACGAACTAACTCTCTAGAACATTTTCGAATTACAAATACTTGAGAGGACTTTCGACTTCACCCCAATTCTGAGAGACATTTTATGCGAGCAAACTCTTCCGGAGACTTAATTGTTGTGTATTCTGGATCTCCGAATGGACCTGGGGACCAAGATCCTTTTTGGTCTACGAGCGTTTTTCGATGGGACCTTTTTGGTCCAGGTTCACTGGTGATTTCTGAAATCAACCCACCTGTGATTTTTGAAATCTCTAGTACAGAGACAGTACCGGTGACTACCGCTTTCCACTTTACCGTCCCTACCGAAATGGTCCATCTCACAGCTACTACGAGTGTTTCAACCGGGTTTAATGCGGTTATTCTTGCTCCTATCAACACACCATGAATGCCCAACATCACTCTGACACTACCACCTAGATACCGTGCGTTGAATGCTTCCATTCCTACTCTTGCGCCAACTCCATCCGGCTCTCCTAGTGGTCCTTCTTCTTATGGGCACTTTCTTCCCGGTTTTATTCCAACACTCCCTCAATTTCCTTTTGGAGGACCTTCTTCATCTTCTACTGGAAATCTTAATCCTAGTGGCGCTATTCCATCATTCACTCCAAATTACCAGTTTCCGGTTGGTGGACAATTTCACGAAGGTGGTATGACACAACCCCCTCTCAGTGGGAAAATCCCAATTGTAACTTTGCCCCCAATTGGAACACCACCTTCGATGGGAGGACCAACCCCACCTTATGGGAAAAACATACCTCTGTCCTTGGCCCAGTATTGGAATCAATTGATCCAAAATCCTCCTCAAACGACTGGGGGGCAGCAGTTTCCAGCTGCATCCGTAACACCTCCTAGTATGGGCCAACCATATCCAGGTTCGTTCAATCACATTTTGGGAGGCGAATGCTCAAACTCAAGCCCATGTTCCAGGGTATACTCCTATGAGCTACTATCCTCTCCAACCACCACCAAATATGCCTAGGTATTCACATTATATGCAAACTGCTTATGGTCCTACTAGTTTTCCGACAGGGCTTCCTCCCCAAAGCCACCAGTACCCGCAGGTGAATCGACAATTAACCTTTTTAGCCACTTTGGATCTTCTGGATTTGTCAAGGATTTTAAATGATCCTATTCGTCACTCTCCCCAATGGCCTGTTATACCAGCCAAGCTTCCATCAGACATTCCTAAATTCGACGACAAAGCGGGGGAGGACCCAAACAATCATGTTATGAATTTTCACATATGGTGCTCATCCAACTCGTTGATGGATGACTCTATCCGTTTACGTATTTTTCAATGAACCCTCACAGGTTCTGCTACGAAGTGGTATATCGAATTGCCACGAGATTTCTTCTCTGACTTTAACACCCTAGCTATGGCTTTTCTTACGCATTACCAGTTACCGATCCGTTATGACATGGGGACCGAGATTTTGACTTCCTTCAAACAGAACAAAGGCACTCATATATCTGATCACATCCATGAGTGGCGAAGGAGATGATGTCTCATTAAACTTGAGCACCCTGATCAGTTGCTGGCCGAATGGTTCACAAAATCATTTGTGAACGACATCAGTAAGGACAATGACATGGGTGGCGTAGTTACGGAAGAGCAGGCTATGTGCTCAATATATGAACTCGTTTACTCACAAACAGGAACCCTTTATGATTTACTACCTGACTTACCTCGTCCTAATACTTCCAGCACTTCAACTACTCCAGCTTCCTCGCATGCAGTTGACGGTGTGATTGGCTCTTCCCAGGCCCAACCACATTCTGCCTCAATCACAAACCCCAAATCTACTTCTTCTAATGTTCAAAATGTTCCGTCTCCTACCCCTCCCACAAGAAAATATTCTGAGGTAAATGCAGTCCAATCTACCCCAGCCGGTAAAAACAAATCTAAAAAGGGGAGAGGTAAGAATAAGGAGGGCAAAAATAATTCTCAAGCAGAGCAAACCAAAAATACCCTTGTTGACGATCGGGATAAGTGCAAACCATGATACCCTTTCCTTATTTGTGGTGATGGTCACTACACGAAGGATTTTCCACGACGTGTCGAGGTCACTAAGTTCCTTCAAGGAGCTCCAAAACCACCTGCACCGGCTGTCTTGTCCCAACCCTTCCCGTCTCAACAACAGGCTCAGTTGGTCATCCATGAACAACCCTCATCTTCTACCACCTCCTATGTTTTGATGTGTACTGGTGATTCTAAGAAGAGTAACGTTGCACTCACTACTCGAGCCAAACATTATTCTCCCTCTAAGGAGAAGGTTGATGAACTACCGCTTTCCTCGGCACAACCCTCTCCAGCGACTCCACCTACCAACGATCCTCTTCATCTCGAATGACCGAGCCTCGACACAGTTTTGCGATCCCCCCCCAAAGGGCATCGTTCGAAAATCGGCTTTCAATCCTCATGCTCGTGCGGCCCAGAACTACAACATTGTTGAAGATCTGGCCCAAGCACCTTCTGCGATGTCAGCCCTTGAAGTCCTTCAAACTTGTCCCGTGCAACGGAAGGCACTGTTGAAAGATATCGGTGGAATTGACTCGACGGATACGAATTTAATAATCTTTGACTTGGAAGATCAAATTCCAAGGTTACCCCCTCAACTTGCGCTCCAGATCCAAGTGGTTGTCTTTGACAAAAACATTTGTCGAACCGTTATCGATGAGGGTGCCTCGACGTGTGTCATGTCTCTTGTTTGTTGGAAAGACATTGGCTCTCCTTCTTTGAATGAATCCCAGAATACTCTTAAAGCCTTCAATGGCTCCGGTTTTAAGCCCTACGATGTTCTTCCTTCGTTGCCCATCACGTTAGAAGGAAAAATGGTCCAAGTCGAAGTGGAAGTCTTTGACGCTCCCCTTGATTATAATATTTTGCTTGGCCGCAGCTGGATCGATTCCATGCGCGTCGTTGTGTCGACCCTTTTTCGTGTAGTACGTTTCCCTCATCAAGGAAACGTTGTTACCTTCGATCAACTAGCCTTCTTCAATTCTGATACCCGTACTGGAAACGTACCATTTATCGCTAAAACCCCACCGGGTTATGAGAACGTCGGTGTAGGCCTTCTAAAGGACTCTTCGTTAATGGGTACTTTCCCCATTCCCCCGCTCGATGTTCCATGCTCGTCTGTTTCTTCTATCAACATGATCTCCACTTCACCTCACGAACTTCCTACGTCTGACGACCCCTGGATAGTACCTAACCCTGGAGATCATCTTCGTTTCGACGATGCAATGCCGCTAAGTCAGGTTGAATCCGCCTATCAGGCCATTCAATCAACAACACCTTCTACCCCATCTCTTGATGAGTTGACTCCCGATCCTTTTCATGTCATTTTTCCCACTAACGAGATGATCATGTCTATCATGGAGGACACCCCTTGGGACGATGGGCATCATCGTTCCATCCTTTTTCTGGAGCAACATACTCTTGAGAACTACCAACGGATTTCGACACCCTCGATCGTTGTCGTCATCTCGACCGTTCTCGATTCTGCACACGATGTGGTTTTCGAAGGGAACTTAAGAAATATCTCACCCACTATTCCCCTTGACATATTCGTCAAACCTGGAATTGTAAAAAATGTCCATATTGGAGCTTCGTGTTCCCCTGACGAAATAGTCACCTATACATCCCTTTTCAAAAAGTTTCGTGACATCTTCGCCTGGAGCTACGAAGGAATTCCGGGTATCGACCCTGATATTGTGATACATGAGATAAAGACATACCCCGACGCTAAACCCGTCCGACAACGCCTTTGTCCATTTCACCCATGTAAAGCGATTGTTATCAAGCTCAAAGTCGAGAAACTTCTGAAAGTCGGATTTATTTATCCAGTGGCTCTCACAGATTGGGTTTCCAATCTTGTCCCTATTGACAAGAAACAAAGAACCATTCTTGTATGTGTTAATTATAGGGATATCAACAAATCTTGTCCCAAAGACAACTTTCCTACCCCCTTCGTCGATCAGATTGTCGATGACTGCGCCGGAAGTGAAATATTCTCTCTCATGGATGATTTCTCTGGATATAATCAAATCAACATTGTTCCCGAGGATCAACATAAAACTGTTTTTATTTGTCCTTGGGGTACTTTTGCCTATTGGAAACTTCCTTTCGGTCTCAATAATGTTGGCGCAACTTTTCAACGCGCTATGTCTTATGCTTTCCATGATATCAAGCACATCGTTCAACCATATTTGGACGATTTACCTGCTCATTCAATGTGCCGAGTCGATCACCCAACCCACCTCTAAGACATTTTCGTTCGTTGTCGATTCTATCGTATACGTTTGAATACTCATAAGTGAGTTTTTTGCGTGGAATCCAACCGTCTTCTAGGTTTTATCGTTTTACGTCAATGGATCCCGGGTGGATCCTTTAAAGGTTGAGGAGATCCTTAATCTCCCTCCTCCGTCTACACTTCGCCAGTTGCAAAGTTTGCATGGGAAAGAAAAATTTCTTCGTTGTTTTATCCCAAATTACGCCGAGATAACTCGTGGATTTACGCGGCTATTAAAGAAGGATTCAGAGTTCGTCTGGGATACCATTGCCAACAATGCTTTTGAAGCTTTGAAATTGTCCCTAGCACGTGCTCTACTTCTCTTTCCCCCCAATTACAGTCGCGATTATTTCCTTTATCTTGCTACCTCAAAGTACACTATTGGTATGGTCCTCATCCAAGAGGATGATGCTAACGACGAACATGTTATCTACTACTTGAGTCGAAGTCTCACGCCTACTAAAATCAAGTATTTACATGTCGAGAAACTGGCCTTGGCTACCGTTCAAGCCGTCCAACGCTTCCGGCACTATATCCTCTCACGCAAGACTACGGTGATTTCTCATTGCAACCCTATGAAACACATTCTGACATGTCAATTTCTAGGGGGAAAATACTCCAAATGGATTGTGATACTCCAGGAGTTTGACTTGGAATTCGAACGCGCCAAGTCCAAGAAGTCCTTAGTTCTTGCTGAGTTGATATGTGACTTTCCCCATTCTGCAAAGGAAAATGTAGCAGCTGATTCATTACCCGATGAATCTCTTTTCCTTATTAGTACTGATGATCTTTGGTATGGGGATATCATTATATATCTCCAAACCCAGAATTTTTGGTCAACTTTGTCTAGTACTGACCGACGTCGCATACTCTATCAAGCTCATCAATATATTATCCTTGGGGATACTCTTTATCGTCAGGGGATTGACTTTGTTTTTCAACATTGTCTAACATTCGATGAAGCCGAGAAAGCTCTGAATGACTGCCATTCTGGATCATGTGGTGGTCATATGTATGGGTATGCTACTGCCCAGAAGATCTTATGAGCAGGGTATTTTTGGCCTTCTTTATTTAATGACTGCATCACCGCTGTTCAAAAATGCCATGCTTGCCAGACCTATAATAATAAGATTCGGTCACATCCCGCTCCTCTTCACCCTGTGGTCTCAGTTGGTCCCTTTGCAAAATGGGGCATCGATTTCATGACATGTCACCCTCACTCGGTCGGGGGGCATGGTTACATTATTGTAGCCATCGATTACTTTACGAAATGGGCCGAGGCGATGCCGACATTTGACAACACTGGAAAGACTGCATCATTATTCATTTTTAATCACATCATAGCTCATTTTGGTGTTCCCCAAGCTATCGTCACCGATCACGGTAGCCACTTTAGGAATTTTATGGTGTCCGAACTTACGGAAAAGTTGGGTGTTCGCCATGATAACTCAACGCCCTATTATCCACAAGCCAACGGACAAGTCGAAGCGATTAACAAAGTTCTCATAACTATGCTCCGACGAATGATAGGGATTCAAAAAACAAGTTGGCACACAATGTTATTTTCGACATTGTGGGCGTACCGGACATCCGTCAAGTCCTCTACTGGGTTTACACCTTTTCGGTTAGTCTATGGTGTGGAATCCATTCTCCCAATTGAATGCAAGATACCCTCTTTAAAGCTAGTTGTTGAACTCCTACCCAACACTTCTGCTGAGGAAGAACGTCTATTGTATTTTATGTGATTAGATGGAACTCGACGTGATACCACCCTAGTCATAGAAGCTCAGAAAAAACATGTTAAGGCCCAATACAACATGAATGTCAAGCCTTTCCTTTTCTCTGAAGGTGATCTTGTTCTTCTCTATGAACAAGTTCGAGATATGTTAGGAGATGGGAAATTCGAAGCCATGTGGCGAGGTCCTTATATTGTTTGACGAGTTTTGGAAAAAGGAGCTTATGAGTTAGTAGATTACATTGGTATCCCTTTGAGTGAACCCAGGAATGGGTTGTACTTGAAGAAGTACTATGCATAAAATCATCTATGCATGAGTACTTGTATTTTTATTGTATCATACTTCTTGTGTGTTACTATAGCTTTCTTTTGTCATTATCTGGTCTCTGCCCTTATGTGACGTTGTGTTTGATTTCAAGATGTCAGAGTCTTCGTTACACTATATTGGCTTCGCTAATGGCACTAGCCGTAGTACTCAGAACCTTGCTTCCACTGCATGGGCAATTTACACCCCTATAAATGAACTTGTCTCCTTACAAGGTGTGTGTCTCGGCCGTGCAACCAACAACATTGTAGAGTATAGCGTCGTTATTGAATTATTGGGTGATTCTATCTCGCTCATAATTCGTCATTTGGTTGTGCGACTCGATTCACAGTTTATAGTACTACAGTTAAGTAATGTCTATACTATTCGAAGTCCTACTTTGTTACGGGTGTATTTGGGAATTCGCCCCTTGGAACATTATTTTGATTACATTGAATATCAACATATTCCTAGATGTCTAAATACATTAACAGATGCATTGGCTAACTATGTATTAGACAGACATTTGAATCATTTATAAATCAATCACATCAATGTTCACACAACACATGATAAACCGGTTGAAGCCGTCTGTATATATAACGATCAAAAGAGTTTTTTACAAAAAGTTTGTCCGAAAACCAAAATGTCAAAATCTGAAGCTCATAGCTTCTACAAAGTGACATCATGGATGACATTCACGGTAAAAAACGACTGCCTGAGCAACTCTACGGAGCAGTCAACTCATGGATCCTGACACTCCTACAGTATGACGCTGATCGCGTTGTGGAACCTCTTCAAGAGGCATGTCTGGAATATCTGCGGTCAAGCCCTCTAGATTTTGTTCCACTACTTGATAATCCTCGGCATATTGTGGCGCTGCCACTGCCTCTCCTTGCCGATGAATGGGATAAGTACCAGGAGGTCGATAAGGTCCAACATTTGTGTCATAAAAAATGAATTTTGTATTTAGTCTTTGGACAAATTTATAAAACAAAAACATTTGAATATGATAAAAATTCACAAAAACATTTAAAAAGGAAAAATGTGTGTACTGCTTACCAAGTTCCCCCCACTAAGCATCCTATGGAAGTACTAAGTCTGTATCTCCTCGGAAATCCAACCCAGCATAAGCATAATCGTCAACCATCAACAACTGTGGTTGAATCCAGTCAAAGAAGGTATCATCATACTTGATGATCGGTCCAGCTACATGTCGGGCCATAAGCTGACACCATCTCAGCATCCTTAGATCCCTAGGAGCCAGTAAATTCCACTCAACCTGCAACCTCAGTAATGGAACCCTCTCAAGGAAGAATGACACTAGAAAAGATCCATACTCGAATTTCTTTAGGTTGCCTCGTCTACATTTGGTCAACTACCGTTTTACGCTACGAAGCATTGCATCTTCCCAGTTGAACACCCGAGGTTTAGTACAATCTATAGCATACTGGAAGTAACTCTGTAGCGCCATGTAAGGAGAAGAACTCCCAACCATGTGAGCTATGGTGAATAGGATAGTACGGAGGGTCAAATCTTGTACCCCCCAAATAACTACTTTTCCTTTCTTTCTCTCTGCCTCGAGAACACAATGTAAACGACAGTACTCGCTCATGGGCATCCCGCCACCTCTGCTACCAGTCAGGCTCACATAGTACCCCCACCGTGACAATCGAGTCAAAAAGTAAATGACCTCAATATCTAAGGACAGTGTGTGGACCCCCACATGAAATACCTGCTGATCGGGATCCCACATATGCACAAGGTACTCTAATAACCTGACTTGGGCCCTCATGCCCGGGATACGGAAGTACTTCAGGAGGCCACAGTTTCTCAAAGCAACAATAGTAGGTGGATGATTTTCAGCAATTGCATTGTCTTCTTCGTGCTCCCTTTTGCGCCATTCAAGAACCATTTTGATGGCCAATTATCTGCATAAGAGGCACAAAAAGAAGATTAGCAACTTTTTTCATGATTTGGTTCTCTTTCATTGGGTTTAAAAAAATTTTGAGCTTTGCGGTTCTCACAGGTGCCCTTTGTGCACAATGTGAGAACCTCGCAGGCTGTTGTGGGCTCACCTGCGAGAATGCCCCATTCTCGCAGGTCCCGTGTAGCCCACCTGCGAGAATGGAAGAGTGCAAGAGGGGCTCATAAAATCAACTCATAAATGAATTTTTAACCAATGGAAATGAAAAATTAAACCATCAAAGTGTAAAGGACAAAGATCCTACCTCACTATCGCTAACGACTCACTGAATGGATGCTCGTAACTCCCGCAATCTGACGCCGAACTTCGAGGGTAAAAGAGGGGTTTTTGAGCTCAAATAGTGGAAAAGTGAAAATGATATGGTAATAAAAAAATTTACTCCTTTTTATTTACTTTTACCATGTCATTTGGTTTTTTATGATTATTTATCTATTAAACCCTAATCCCTAATATCCTTTTGAGTGTAACTTTTGCAGGCATAATGACTTCGAGGTTCCTATACAGGGATGCAAACATATTCTTTTATTTGTCATCGCTTGTTTTGATTATTTTTTATGGTTTTTGTATAAAACCTCGAGCGTGGTCTTTGTCTGTTATTGCGCTCACAAATACATGAGAACACGATCGAGCATACTTTTATCACTTTTTCGGGCTCAATAAGGTTATACGAAAAAGGAACCCCCCTGGATTCCTCTTTAATCTCTTTTCATACTCTCTAAACATGAAAAGATAGTCGAGCGACCTTGCTATTTTCACGCTCGATAAAGTATTTGAAGAAAGCGTCTGGTGAAAGATAATTTATCTCTTTTTCGGTCTCATCCAGACTATTTTACGAAAAAGGAACTGAGAGAGTTCTCTTTTAAGTGTTTTTCCAGACTCTATAATCATGAAAAAT
>SNQJ01S0018528.1:82524-96075 GCA_010110895.2 Picea sitchensis
TATGTTATCCTCCTCAAGCTTGCGTAAAAATAAAGAGGTACTCGCCAGAAATGGTGGGGGAAAATTTGGGAAAGGGATATGTTTTCATCTTTGTATTGATTGGCAGTAAGTGTCGCTCTTGAACATGACACCCCCTATTCATCCTTTGAAGTCGATTTGGGAAATCCATTTGCCTCTCATTCGATTTGCTACAAGGTCATTCCCTGTGTTGTCTTTGAGTCAATGCTGCCAAATCATTGGTCATGTCATTCATATGTTCAAGAGAAGTCCATCTGAAACCTCTATTGAGTCGGCCATTTATAGTTGTCCATTCTCTCTGTGTCAGCCTTCCCTATGTCCGGTTCAATTTGCATAATACTCTATTTCACCTTCAAAATTTGTTACTCATTTCGTGTCATTGATGGGGGATACATCAAGGCCCTCTTGTGATGAGTTTTGTTCCATCGACTTCAGCTCATTATCCAGAATCAAGACTTAGAAGTTCTTTGGTACCTTGGAACTTGCATGCCTCAATGGAAGGTTTCCTCACTTTCGACAGTGGGTTTACATCATTGACCCCTGATCAAAAGATTCCATCGGATGTTCAACTTCAACTCATTCATTCAAACTCGATGGATTGTACTAGAGTACCTTGGGATTCATTGACATCAATGGTGATTTCCCTCGCACTTGTTAACGGTTTCCTCAATGACCGGTAATCAAGTGGTTTATGCCATGTTCGACTTCAACACATGTAATCACATGGTTAGATTTGTACTTTGGGCGACGAGATTGAAGACCCTAGATATCATCTCTTTTGTCCAGGTTGCGATGGAGTATGTATAATCTGTGACACATAGATTCACTGTGTATGTCTCATGGCTATATCGTCTCAATTTGAAATTTCTCTCATAGATCCACAGTGTATTCCTAGTGGCTATGCTATATTTTGACGGCTTGGATCCACAGTGTATGATTGGTGGACATGACCTATGTATACAGTGTCATCCATCTATGATCTGAGTATGGGAATGCCTACCTCAAAATTGGTGTATATGATATTCTGCAGATGCTTGATTTTTCATAGATTTCCGATTAGGTCTTCTCCTGGTTTCCGACACACACATGCAGCTTACAAAGTCTTTCGGTTGTCACTGGTTCCAACCTCATAATTTGGGGGGAATTCTGTTACCCATGATTTTTTTCATCATGATGATGTATTAATGATGGTGTACTCAGGCTCTTCATAAGAACTTTCTCCTGAGAAAAATTACTTTCATCTCTTCCTAGAAAACTCATTTTTGAAGAGGGTTCGCAGGTTGCTAGTGTCCCTGGGTACGAGAATGCCTGATTCTCGCAGGCTACCTTAAGCTGGGGTGCGAACTTCTCACACTGTGTTGAATAGCCAGGGTGAGAACTTGTCCTCAAGCATGGAAAAAGATGAATTCTCTATGTTTCTAGAAGGTAATCTTCTAGAAGAATGGGTTGGCATTCGAATGGTTATCCTTGTACTGGATTCCCTGATATTTTGGGATCATTCTTATCCAAGTAACTATCTCATTCTCTCCTATATATTGAGGGAATTCTCATGGAAAAGGTTAAGCAAGATTCATTGGAGAATTGGTGAAAGAATTATGTGAAGGACTTAGCTTGAACAACATCTTGGAGACTCTAGCAAGTCTATCAAGAGGATTTGATCTTATTCATACAAGGATTGAGCAATTGTGTGTGTTGGAGCCAAGATCCATCGAAAGGAAGCTTGTGACATCAAGGCTATCAGGTTGTAATCTTTACTTTCAATTAATATGATACAGTGGCATGTCCCTTTCCCATAAAGCTATTCCCACTTTATTGTGTAATTCCTTGATCATACACATAAGTTAACTGTTGAATATATTTTTTTATCCTCACTTTGGTTGGTTTGTGTTGTCTTGGTCTTTACCTCACGAGAGCACCGGAGTGAAGTGGGAGAAACAGAGACCCTAGGAAGCGATACTAAGGTATGTTACTTGTTCCTTCCTACTAGCTTATTCAATGGTCAAAACTTTGGGAAAGAGTCATGTCCTGTCTTGTTTTGTTCTAAATCTAGGTGGATCTAGGGAGATCTGTTAGTGTCCGCACCTACCAATTAGTCCGATAACACCGAGATCTAAATAAAATAACAGTCAGAAAATGGTACCCGATTCCCCGAATCAATGACCTCCTTGATCAGCTCACAGGGGCCAAATACTTCAGTAAGATTGATTTGAAGTCTGGCTACCACCAGGTCCTGATAGAACAAACAGATGTATGTAATACTGCCTTCAATTCAAAGTAAGGTCTTTTTGAATGGTTGGTCATGACCTTTGGTTTGAAAAATTCTCCATCCACTTTCATGAGGATGATGGACGATATCCTGCGACCATTCACCAATACGTTTGTAGTGGTGTATCTGGATGGAATTCTCATTTACAACAAGACTTTGGTAAAACACTTGTAGCATATTGAGCAGGTTCTTCACACCCTATGACAACACAAGCTATATGCCAACTTGGAAAAATTCTCCCTTGGCATGCACAAGGTCCATTACCCAGTCTACATCATTGATCAACATGGATTACATGTAGATCTAGCCAAGATCCAAGTCATCTGTGACTGGCCAGCCCCAACCACACTCACTGAGCTTAAGATATTCTTGGGCCTTGCCAATTTCTACCACAGGTTCATGTTGGGATTCTCCCATATTGCATGGGCCCTCAGTCAAATAACCATGGGTGGTGGTAAGGTGAAATTTGTGTGGGGCCGGTCCCACCGACAAGCATTCGATGATTTTAAGAAAAATGTGTGCTCAACTCCAGTACTTGCACTACCAGACCTGGAAAAACCTTTTGAGATCGAGACATATGCCTTAGACTATGCTATGGGCATCATTATCACTCAGCATGACCAACCTGTGGCCTATCATAGTGAGACACTATCAGATGTTGTTCATAAGTACCCTACTTATGACAAATAAATGTACTCCATTGTGCAAGCCTACTGCTAGTGGATACATTACATTCTTGTGAAGGAGAAAATCATCCACACTGATCATAATCCATTGTCATTCATGCAAACACACGGAAAATTCCATAATGATCGCCATCATAAGTAGTCCACATACTTGTAGAAATTCCACGTCAACATCAAGTATAAAACAAGAATCACCAACCGCGTTGTTGAATACCTCATCAAACTTCCAGTCGCAACACTCACCATGGTAATATACTCTTGCAACCATGAGACCTATGGATGGCCCCAACTCTATGAGATGGACCCAGATTTCTCCACCACCTACCAAATGTTGGGTGCAAATGAAGTTGTCAATAATTTCCATCTTTAGGATGGGATGTTGTGTCGTCTGGGCCATCTCTACGTTCCATCAAGAAAGAAAGTGAATATTATCTAAGAATCGCACTACAGTCAGGTGGAAGGACACTTCAGCGTCGAAAAGACAATGACAATGTTGCAACAACATTTCTACTGGAAAAAAAATTGACAAGAAGTTAGCAGGTATATCAGGTCTTGCACTTCCTACGCTATTGCCAAATTTACCACTAAGAAACAAGAACTGTACACGCCTCTCCCTACTCCTAATAGGTCATGGGAATCCATCTCAATGGACTACATGTCGAGCCTGCCATCCACCAAGTGGGGAAATGACTGTGTTTTTTTGGTTGTTGATCATTTTTCTAAGATGGTGATTCTGGCCACCTGTAAGAAGATCATCACAACAGAGGCCACTGCTAAACTCTTCTTTGAACGAGTCTGGGTACATTTTGGAATCCCAAAAACCATTGCCTCATATCGGGACAGTCGATTTCTGAGCACATTCTGGTCGATCCTCTGGTCACTGTTGGACACGAAGCTAACCAAATCCACGACCTTCCACCCCCAGACATATGGCCAAACCGAGGTCGTAAATCGAATGATCGTGCATATCCTGCACATGTATAATTCCAAGAACCCTCACACATGGGATGAGAGTCTTCCCTATGTCCATCATAGCTACAAATGATCCTTGCATAGCTCAATCGACCACAGCCCCTTTCAGGTGGGGTTGGGATTCCAACCACTGGGTCCCATATATGTTGCACTACCCCTTGCGGTCCCCTTGGACGACTCATCTCCTGCTCCAACTAAAGATGAAAAAGCCACCTGGTTAATTGAGTGGATCCAACATATCCGCCAACAGGTTTAGGACATCCTACAAAACTCCAATGACAAGTACAAGCAACGCCATGATCAACATCGGGTTCCACGTAAGTTTCAGGTGGGCGACACAGTTTGGTTTTGTTTGCAAAAATAATGCCTTAAAGAACCCCATAAAAATCTTATCCCACTTCATTATGGTTCATACACCATCACCAACATTGTGGGTGATAATTCTTTTGAGATAAACATTCCTCCTTTCCTTGGCCTGCACCCAATGTTTAATGTGGATCTCCTTCGACCATATTTCCCACCATTATTGGACACCTCAGAGGTAGCATAACAACTGACACCAACATAGCTCAACCCCGACTACATACAACAAGAATCCAATGATCATATTGTGGAAAAATAGGCCAATGGAACTCACCATCAAAGGATCCAGTTTATCAAGTTGTCAAAGGCAACTCCTACACCAAGGAAAGTGGCTTACCTGGGGCCAAATTCAACAGAAATTTCCTCATTTAATGGGGGAAATCAATGCAATGGATACCATTTCTTCCTAAGGAGGGAGGATTGATCTAGGTTGATATCGGTGGCTACCCACTTATTCCATTTTCTCAAAAAATAGTTTTCCACCGTGGCAGTTGTTCGACAATTTTTTGGGTTCCAAACTTTCAGGGTCATTTTGAGGCCCTAAACAATGTTTTTTGGGGATTTGGGGCCCAGGAGAATGTTAAAGGAATTGACATGAGCCAGTCAAAAATTGTTCTTCTTGGTTAGACCTTTCCAACAGGCTATCGTGCACCTAAAACGAAGATTGTATACAAACGTTATGACCCCGGGAAGTTGATGTACTAACTTACCCCAACGGGGCCCACATGACTTTTGGCACTTCATCTCCTAGGGTTAGGTTTTTGGATGTCTAGGGTTTGGTCATTCATATTTATTGTAAAAAATACTTCAGAGCCTCATTGTAGTCACCTTCTTATGAATGATCACAACCGTCACATCTCTTCTCAGAGATAAGATGCCACCATTCCAACAAGCTTGTTTCCCCCTACATTTTACAGTTTCAACTTATTTCCTTATGGAATAGAAAACCAGTTTTTCTGTATCTCTGCTATTTTGTGTTAAGAATATTTTAATAATCTGTATTCATTTTGTTCTTCTCATAAAATCTGGATCAAATATACACAATACAATAGAGACACAAATATACATGGTTCACCTAGTGTGGGCTACGTCCACCCGATAAATTGTCAGGTCCTTTCTTTTTATTATCCACCAAAATGAAGGGATACAACCTACATCACACCCATTGTAACTTCCTCTTCTTTATTTCATATTATCCTCTCTTAGAATACAATAATCACACACATACAAAAATGCAATACAATTCCCTCATAAATGAGGGTTTCCTTCTAGGGAACCCCCCCCTAAAATAGATTCTACTGTAAGATCTGTGACCTTATAATGAATGGTCTAGATTGGATACGAAATCACAATATTTTACAAGGAATTTTTTCCTTCAGGGGATTTTCCCATAAACCCTTGCCAAGGKTCTACTGGCCCCTAGACCCTCGAAGGGGGAAAATCCCCACCGCATGGAGGAGTGTATAGTCTTCCATGGTGTAGAATATTCATGGGGTATAAAAATAGTTGAAAACAAATACCTTTGAATAAGGAAGATAATAAGGCTCCACAAACAACACCTCCCTCACTCTATACCCCCCCCCCTCTCTCTCTCTCGACCCCTATTTATATCTCACTCTCTATCCCCCCCTCTTTCTTGTTTCCCCTCATTCCACCTCCCTCTCTCTCTCTCTCTAACCCCCTCCCCCCCTCTCTCCATATCACTCTTGACCTCTCTTATTCTCTTGTTTTCTCTCTCCCTCCCTCCCCTTCTCCACCTTTCCTCTCTCTCTCTCTCTCTCCTACAAATAATCCTCTCCCCCCCCCCTCCATTAAGTCTCATTTTGTGTAACAACCCCACTATAATATCCATTTTAATTAATGCTTAATGTAGGTATAATGTGTGGCCACAACCAGGCAATGCATATGCAAATTGTATTTCTGAATTTTAATAATAAAATGTGATACCAGATGTTGGGGGACATGGAAATAAATGGTGTATAAATTAATCCACAAGAGAGGGGAGGGTATAAGAGAATGTCTAAGTGGGGGGGTCGAAGTGGTAATTACCCATGTCTATTAATTCAAAACACTTACTAATTTTTTTATTGGTATATGAACCTTCTAATTTTTTGATTGAGTGTTCCCAAAGCCAAACTTTGAACACATGTAAGAGGGTGGGTGTGAGGAGCCACATCCCATAGTTATTGAGAGCATGGGGGTTGAGAACAATCATCTTGGTAAATGGTATGGGTAGTTACAATAGTATTAGAAAATCAATGTTTTGCATGAACAACAAGAAGAGAGTATAAAAGAAGAGATTGGAGTTGGAGCAACCATGGAGGGAAAATTATGGAGCATGTTCGAGCATTTTTGGAACATATTTGGAGTAGAATACTAAATATATATTTTTTCATGCCTGAAGATTTAACTCCTATGGATGTTGCATTGTAACAACAAGTGATTGTTGTTGTTTTCTTGGTAGTTTTCCTGGAAGTGAGTTCCCTTGAGTTTCCCAGTAAAGATATTCATGGTTAACTTTGCTTGAGATACCATGATAAACAAATGGGACATCCGATGGAATGAGAGCAGTGAAATGGTACATTCCTTGGGTAAGGCAGGTCGAGAGGAAGATAGCTATTGGAAAATAGGGATAGTTGTAGGAGAATACCATTGGGTTGTGGTATTTCTGAGCTTTGAGTGGACAATGAAAGACCATCCTCTTTTGTGGATTGTTATCCTCTCTCATGAGTGACTTGCAGTTGATATTTAGAACAACAAGTCTATGGTGGAGTGGAACGTCCATCCCAATCAACTGGTTGCAAAACTATTATAAAATGATAAGTGTTTTATATGTTTTATGGTTTCATTATGAGTTTTAGTTTTGCTGTGCATGAAATCTATGTATGAGACTGATTTATATGTTTTTGTAATGATTTATTATATGCATTCATGTATTATTTCATCATGTTGTAGATGAATTTGATTAATGGTATATGGATAGTCAAATTTGTGTTTAATTCATAGCTCGTAAGCTTTAGGAAATTAGTTAACATAGAACAATTTTAATTTATGAGTATTTCATTATGTAATATACCTCAAATGGGTTGGGGAATGTTATATTATGGTATCATAGCCTATGTTTCAAACCATGAACCTGTATGGTCCAAGAACTAGTGCAAATTGGGAAAGTTTTTTCTTATATATTTCGATCAGTGATACATTTGGGGGAAAACAAAGAAAAATCAAAGCGAAATCCCCAATTTAGTGAGAAATTTAGAGTTTCAGATTCCTCATAACTGTCTAAGAGGTTTATTGGAGTCAATATGAAGGATTGCAGAGTTAGATTTGACCTGGGAGGTCAAAAATTATGTTTTAATAACGGTTGAATAAGTTGGAGGAAGTTTGATGGATCGATGACCAAGGTCACATTTGAATTTGAGATCAAAGGCCTAGATCCATCCTCGATTTATAAATAAATGATAAGTTTTCAGAGTTGGTCAATTGGAGCTGATTGAAAGTTGAGATTAATTTTTGCTGGCTACAAAATTAATCAAATCGACAATTGAGATTCATTAGTAGAGTTGGGAGAAGTTTTGTGAATCAACAATCAATATCATTCCGAATGGAGGATCGATAGCCCAAATCCATCTAGTATTTGGTTGAAAATTTACAAGTGTTGGAGTTGCAAAAATAATTCACTAATGGTCGATGGTTGGATCAACGAATTCGATAAGGATTTTGGTTTGGCCAAAGGGATTCATCAATGATCGAGTGTCAGAAATAATTGGAGAAAGTTTTCATGTGTCCAAAAGAAATCGTCGATCATCGATGGTCGATGAACGAGGGTCAATGATTTCAAATAAGTGTTTAGTTTGTGCAAAATAAATATCTGATCACTAATGAATGTTAATCGGGGATCAACAAATTTAGCGAGGAATTCATTTCATCCAAGAGACATTATCGATCGTTGATGAAGGAAAGAAGAGGGTGACGTGTCTTTCCATGCCATCGTCCGCGTTTTATGCCATGTCAGTATCCACATGTCATGCCACATCAAACAGAGTGCCATGTCAGTATCCATGTGTCATGCAACATCATCATATATTTTTCATGCTACATCAACATAGTTTCCCCATCCGATAATACATGGTCGATAGCCGATGGTCGGGGATCGACTAAATTTGTAAACAAGTTTCTTGTGAAGGGAATTTGTCGATGGGAGATCGTCGATGATCAGGGTTTTATGAGATCCATAGGAAAATTTGGTTTGAGAAGAGAAATGGTCGATGGCTAATTATTGATGATCAGGGTTCAATAAAATAAATGAGTGAATTTGGTTTACCAAAGGAATTAGTCGACCATCAATTGCAAATGTAGTGTTGCAAAATCAACGGTCTAGATTACTTCAAATTTGTGATTGATGATGGAGATTTATTTGTAGGCTCGTCAAAGTTATATTGGATTAAAAATTGAGATTTGTTTCGATTATGAGATCAATGGTGTGGATTGAAATACTGTTATAAGAGTAAAAAACTCATTTTTTCTACCAAATTTTATAGTTTTTGAAGGTCATAAACGTGCAAAGCTATTTTGAGGCCCTAAACGAAATTTTTAGGAGTTCTAATTCTCAATACTACAAGTGTCATAGGAACTACATACAATGTTTACATATTAAATAAATATCTCGAGGAGAGCTTTCCAATGAGCTACTATGTTCACAAAATAGACTTTGTATGAGAAAGTTACAATTGAAACAATGCAAGGTAAATTGTTGACACCAGTTTGCTTCCAAAGGGCATAAATCCTTGCTCATAAGTCTGTTTGGGGCTCAAGAGTAGTCTATGGAAATATTATGAACCATAGAAGATATTCATGGAGCTAGATTTGGAATCTAGGTATGTGAAAATGTCTAGGAAGAGAAAGAATTCACATGTAACATACATGGATAAAATAAAAAAACAATCTAAGTTTCTCTAGACCATAAATCTAAGCTCGGAGCTCAGATTTGAGAAAATTAATAGTTGTTGGAAAAGTATTGATGAGGAGAAGAAACAAATCTATACAAAATTTTGAACTGGGCACTAAAATTTCTGAGAAAGTAATAAAGTAATTTTTGTAGCAATAAAAACAAAGCAATGAGTGGAAATTACAGCTTGTGAATGTTGTAACCTTTTGCTTAGAACTCATAGTGAGGCATGAGTACAGTCAGTGGAAATATGTTTCAGAGAGGAATGTATATAAAGAAAAAAAATAATAATTAGTGTATTGTTCTCATTATAAATTGATATTAAGAATAATTTGTATTCTAATTAATAAAATGCTTTATGTTATGTATGTTATAATAATAATTATTACATGCACATTTATTGCATTATTAGAAGTACATGAAAATAAATTTGGTTATTATATGAGGAATGGAGTTATTGATGATAGCCAAGGATCTCACAAACATGAAGAGGAGTTCTGAGGTCTTCATTTAGCATGGGAAATCATGATATAGGGTGTAATGGAAGGAGAGGAAAGCATGATCCTATAACTATGAGAATCCTTCATATATAAGTGTAGAGATATATGGAATATAATTAATGGATTGTGAAATATCAGGAAGAGATACTTCATATTCTGAATATGTTGCATAGGTAAGTCAACAAATAATTTGGCACAAAGAAAGAAGATAGTGCTACACAAATGACCACATCCAAATCCCATAGAAAAATGATGATCATGGGAATGAAAATCATTCAAAAATCATGAGAAGGTGCATTCATTATCCAAGGAAATCAACGAGAATAAATCATGCAAGTTCAGGGATAGGAAGTATCCCAAGTGTGTCTCCTGTTAGGAGGCAGAGAAGAAGAAATGAAGCAAACATCTTATAGGGTGAACTCAAGAAAATAAAGCCATCAAATTTCAATGGGGAGCATAGGAAAGGGGAAGAGGCCAAGGCTTGTCTATTAGATTTGAAGAAATATTTCCATCTCCATGATTACCCCTCAAGAGTAGAAGCAAGAATTGCAACCTACCACTTGTAAGGAGAGGCATCCATGTGGTGGGATCAACTTAATCAAGCCAAGTATCTTGATGAGAATAAGATCTCAAGGAGGAAATTCAAAGGATATTTCAAAGAGAAATATTTTCCGAGCATTATTATGAAATGAATATGAAAGATTTATTTGAACTCAAATTGGGGAGCATGACAATGGATGAATATGAGAAGATGTTCTTTGAATTTTTCAAGTATGTGGATATTATAAAGAATGAGAAAGTGAAAATCCAAAGGTTTATAAGCGTGTTACCCTCTTTATATAGTGACAATATACAATATGATAACCACAGGACTTTGGAGGAGACCATAAGAAGCGCATAACATATTTATGAGAAAAGTAGAGGAAGGAAAATTTTCCAAAAATCTTGGAATGACAAGATGAAAGGTAAAAAAAATCAAAGACAAAAAGGTTTTAAGACACCCTTTTTCAAGAAAAACTCTCAAGAAAATAAACAAGGTCAATCATCCTAAAATGTGCTCAACAATAGAGATTCATTTGGGAAAATGCCAAGGAAGCAGTTTGTACAATGTTGGGGATGTGAGGGAAATCACTTATATACGAATTTCCCTCAGAAAGGGCAAAGAATGAGGATTTCCGACAATATTCGAGAAGATGAAATAGTTGAATACATGGGAGGCAACATGCCAAGGATTTACGCATCCTTAGACAACAAGCAAGCATAATATCAATCCCCCATGATTGAAGTGGAAGGTAAGATTGATAACTAGCCCATATAAATTTTAATTTATTTTGGAGATAGACATAGTTACATAAACTCTAACATTGTTGAAATATTTCACTTTCAAAGGAGTAATCATAATAAATTTGTGTTAGTTGAATTAGCCACAAGTGCTAAGAGGAAAATCAATGAGCTAGTTAAATATTACCCGATAGACATGAATGGACTCTGTTAGCACTCCGTAAATTTGTTAGGCTGATAAATAGACGACGAAGGTAACTTTTTCAATCAACTTTGAGGCATGAAACTAGCCTTTCAGACTTCGAGAGGGCTCTCTCAGGAGAATCTATCTCCGCGTAGGATATGGCTTTGAAGCGATGGCTAGATTTAACAACTTTGATATAATGGGTTCTGATTATATTGGCACAATAAAATAAGACTTTGAGCTATGGAGTCGATTCGAGGAAACAACAGAAACAAATGAATCGGTGACTGAACTTTGAGAGGATAAAGGCTAAGTGAGAAATAGTCTTTAGTTTAAAATAGTAATGTGTGGCGGAGAGAAATTACAGGAAGTAACTCGAAGCATCACAGTGGGCGAATTCAGAGTTAACTTTTAGAAGAAAAATGTTTTGTCTAAATGGCACGAACAAGGGGCGTTGTGTAGCGAATCCACAGGTTCAAAAATTAGTTTTGAATTAGACAGAAAAATATATGAGTAAGGATAACAAGAAGCACGTACGTAAGAAAGGGAAACCAATACATCCAACTGCTACAATTAGAATCTTTTCATCAAAATTACAGGACTTTTTCATTAAGTTTCGGTCAAACTCAAATTACATGCAATAGATACTGTCTATACCATTTTTTTCCAACCAACCTAGCTTACATCGAAAAAATCAAATATATAAACAAGGGAACCACTTGGGATACCATACTCTTCTAACTGCTATCTCTACAAACTAGGGAACTGATTGTTCTGCGTTACAAAAAAAATTTGCATGACGTTTTCCAAAAATAGACAAAAGATACATATGGCTAAATCATGATCATTGTAATCCGCCATGGGGATTTAGGTGTTGATCAGGTATTTGGGTGGACAAGTGTATGTCAGAGTCCTGGTGTCTGCTGTAACATCTTTGATTTTTTGTTGTGTTCCCATTTGTTGGGGAAGTGTGTGCGGCAAGTGGCTAAAGACGGTCACGACCGTTATTAAAATGGAGAAATGCCTCCTTCAAAATTGTGAAGATTTTGCCTTCTGTTTGCGAATACAGGAACAAAATAGGATAATATTGTTTCTTCTCATCACTGGCAAGAGTTGTGTGAGATATCTCTTCGATCACTTCACATTCTCTGGATTTTTTGGCATACCTTTCCTCCGCCAGTCGTTGAGCTTCACACAACGTTACAATCGTATCCTGTGCCTCCCTGAGTTGTATTTTTAGCCACATCATGTTCCCTTCACGACCTTGTGATGTTGATGTTTCTGTGGTCTTTGTCACCAGTTGTTGTCTCAACTCTCTGTTCTCTTGGTACAATTTGAAAATGGCTATCTTTGCTTGCTTCAGCTATTGAGATGTCTCTCTACAATTGGCACCCGTGACATCCATCCTCCTCATTCTTCTCCCACTTTCTCGACTGGTACATTCCAAAGGCTACAGAAGGATGACATAGATAAGTAATTGTTCAATGATTGGTCGTATGTGTGGCTCATGTGAGATTTGAGTTTCCCCAACTTCCTTGTTCTTCCTTGGTCTGCCCCTTCTTTGAGGTATCTGTTTTTGGGGAAAAAGGGCTTCCACTATCCTTCCTTCCTACGCAGTTCCTTCCACTCCAAGTTCTATGTAGTGTGATGTTTCCATTCCCCTGGGTAAAAGAAAAATCCCTCTTTCATCCTTGGTGATGCCTGTTGTGAGTGAGAATGAATCCCAATCTCTTTGGGGTTTGGGTCTGGCATTTCTACCACTTCACGCAACCTTATTTATGCTTTGATAGGCCACCATGGCACAACCAGTGTTTATCCTGCATGTGGTGACTCTGATGAATACCGAATATGGATAATTTGATCGACCCGGGCCTACGAGAAATCTTACAGACATAGCCTAAATCTGATTTTTCAAATAAAATGGGTGCAGGAGCTCTGGGATTTATAATAGATTGGGTGGAAGGAGGAATCATGCCAAGGAATAGTGAATTTGACGCAACCTTCCCCTCAGCGAGCAGCCGCTCCACCAGGACCTTCTTCAGTCACGGGCCCAAAGAGTCTGAGCTATTCCAACTCCCCTCGGGAGTCACGAGTCACCCACAATAATCCTTCGTCAACCTCCCTCTTCGGAAATCGGGATATCGCGAGTCGGGAATTCGCGGTTCACGCGAACACAATTTCCATGCAAAACAAAACCCCGATCCCTGATGGTCAGCGAGTCAACACCTCCCTCTACCGGAGATTTCTTTATCGGGGAATCGGATCTCGCGATATCGCGAGACTTGTAACACTGCCTTCGACCACTCAACCACCGAGTCCCGAATGCCGATGGG
>SNQJ01S0018528.1:96085-114003 GCA_010110895.2 Picea sitchensis
TGTATTCTTTCTCCTCGCGCTGGTCCGTATGATGAATTGCGGATGCTCCTGCATCAGAATTCATGGTGATTGGATGTTTCGAATCGAATTGCAGATTTTCCATGGCACATCTCCACATGTAAGGTAAAAGAAATAAGAGCTGCAGGGCATACATGAAGTGAGAGCTGGGATTTTTAATTCCCTTGGCCTTCATAATGAGCTGATAATAGTTCCTTCACTTACCAATGCAACTTCCATTAACTACTTGACTCGACCTGGGGTAGGTAGAGACTAACTTTGACAGGACCCGACTTTCTGGGAACACATACCCGTACCATTCACATATGTTTTGACTCTGACATCCCTTCCCGCTTCCAAGGGCCAATCGACCACTTGCTGACTTCGACCCCTTCACTGTTATGTACCTGACTTCACATGTTTGGACACATGGGCCATAGCCTGATTGAAAACCGACTCTAACTGAACGGAAAATGGTGGTGCTAACAACTGGCTCCAACGGGGATGCTATCCTCCCTGCGAGGTAGCAAAGAACAATAGACTAGGTGCTTGACAATTGGGCCTTATTTCAACTCTTTGACACTGCAACATGAAAAATAGGATGCAACCTAAACCTATCGACACAGTTTCTAAAAGAATCAGCATAAAACTCAGGGCCTTCACTTCGAGCTTCAATTTTCTGCTGACCTACTGACTTGAAACAGAAATAAAATGACTATTTACAATGACAAATGACATAAACAAAATTTATTTCATCAGATAAAGTTTGAGGAACCTATCATTTACAGGCCCCCAACTAATGCACTCCCCATTCAGTTCTTCCAGAAAATAAGTATTATTTCCGTGATGTGCACCAATTCTAAATGGACCCGTCCACGGGTTATCAAACTTTTTTGTTCTTTCCTTTCTCCTCATTTCTCGCGTCCCATCTCAACACTAGATCACCCAACCATAAATCCTCTGGCTTGGAACACTTGTCAAAGGATTTCTTCATCTTTTCCTGGTGGACCTGTGATCGATTTTACACTTGTTCCCTCATCTGCTATGTGTGAACCAACTTGTTTATTCTTCTTTGCACGTCATTTGGCTCGGCCTCCTTCTCTTCCAACGGTTTTTTGACAGACAATCCCAGTCTAGTAGGGAAAATTGCGTCTGCGTTGTGTACAATCTGGAAAGATGACGTTGAAATGGACTTCTTGGTGGTAACCTGATCTACCCACAATGCGTAGATAAGATTTTTATGTCAATATTTCTTATTATCCCGCAGTAGCCTTTTGATGATTCTGGTTAGGCTTTTATTCGAGGATTTTACTAACCCATTTCCTTGTGGGTAGTATGTCATAGAATTCCCCAGGGTTATATTGTAATCTTGACAAAAATTTTCCATCTTCTTAGACTTGAATGCAGTCACATTATCTGTTATGATCTTGAGGGAATAGCCAAACCTCGACAAGATGTTTGTCTCCAGGAATTGGATGATGACTGCGTTGGTAGTGTGTTTCATGGGGATCACTTCTATCCATTTTGTGAAGTAGTCAGTGGCCATGAGTATCCATTTGTGTTGCGCCTAGGATGGTGGATTTATTTCCCCTATGAAATCCAAGCCCCACTGCATGAATGATTCCTCAATTGAGATCGACTTTAGTGGCAGGGGTTGCATCTTTCTTCTCCCGTCAAAAATTTGACATTCGTGGAAGCTTAAGACTTCTTTGTACACGTCTGTGAATATGGTAGGCCAATAGTAACCTGCCATGAGGATTTTGTGTGTGGTGGTTGTTATGAAATATTCATGTATGAGGGGTGTTTTGCATTTGGAAAAATTACCAGGGAAAAAAATTGGCGATATTGCGGGTCAAAACCCACTTTCCTAAGTCTAGAGGCCCGAGCGCGTGATACTAAGGAGTAGGAAGATCTAGGTGGCTAGGACTTGTGTGCTCAGATTTGTGGTTGAGGATCAAGTCTGGACCCCCTTCATCGTTCTACCTTTATCAAAGGGGGGGGGTGTCCGAAATGAGCAGTAAGGGGCGCCCAAATGTGGGCAGATAAGATCTGCGCACCCAGATCTATGGTGCAAGTTTCGTTCTGAACCCCCCTTTCTTTTTTTCCTTTAATGAGGGGGGGAGGGTCCGGAATGAAGCAGTTTTGAATGAGGGTCCCCTGTTATCGTGGCACCCTCTCATGATGTCAGACCCCCTCTCGCCTAAAGCCACTTACCGCCTCTATTACCACCTTCACCAACCTATGCCATCTATCCTCCACTCCGTCTCTCACCTCCACCCATCGCATCCTCCCTAGAAGATGGTCTCATCCCGTCCGCTACTGCAACCCTACATCCGCCACTGCACACATGTACCTCCCTGTTCCATGCCACTCCCACTTGTGTCTGGTCCCTCGCTCTCTCACCAGTCGCATTCCAGCTGCCTCGTCACCTTCCTGTGACACATCACCTTGTCATCCGATGTCCTAGCCTCTGTGTTTTTTTCCACATGGCCTCCCCCCATCTCATTCTCACATCATGCATGTTAAATCATCGCTTCCTATCCACTGCCCATTCACCATATTATGTCGTATGCCCTGTGTTATCTTCTCCCACGTCAGATCCTCATCCACGACCGTAGACTAGGCCTCCTCGTAGCAGTCCAGTGAACAAGCAACAACCAAGGAGAGGTTGTCACGTCATTCAAGCGTAAAGTTGACCAGGAGCCTCTCAGATCCCGATGAATCAGTTAATGAAAATGTGGAAGGTGTGTGAGACATCGTCTCCTTCCATAAATATAAGTCCAGAAAGGGACAAAGCACAGAGGTGACTGTCAGTCCTTTCTGAGAGAGATTGGGTCAGACAGAAGACTGCATGGGTAGTCTGCCCAACTTCTGCATGTGCAACATGACAAGAGAAGCTAAGCAACGTAAAGCCTTGAATGTATGACTTTATCACATCTCATACAGTTAGAGCCAGTCTGAGTATATGTAGGCATTTTTTCCATTTTTGTGGGTATCGATGGTATAGCTAACCTCCCTATTGTCAAGTTTTAATGAAGCATTGTTTTGCCTGGTTATGCATATGTACATGAGACTTCTTGTTTAATGACATTCAACTTCTTTCATTTATCTATAACTCATGTGTTAGAACACCCAGGCATGGATGATCCAGTCGGGAGTAGTTTTTTCACTTTGATGGAGGTTTGATCACAGTGGCATAGCAACTAGTTTTAACAGGCTTTTCATGTTATCTCTCTTCTTTCTATACCAAGTAGCTCGGGCATGGAGGATCCAATTGAGATGTTATTATAACATTGTGATGAATTTTTTATCACCTCGTTGTTATAACTATGACTTTATCGAGTCATATCCTGGTGTCTGAAGCCCTGGTTCAAGTTGAGCTTGCACTTGGAGGTTTTCTTATTGCTTGTTCACTTACTCACCCTTTACTGCACTTACTGACTGAAGTTAGATTGAGACCTCACCTACCCATGCTTTTCTTGGTACAAGATTCTGAGTTAAAACAATATGGTTCTAAGTTTACTTCCATTCGGTTACCTTTTATGAACTAACCTGTTACATAAAATATTGATGGGTATCAGGCTTACTCTTGTTGTAATCCAGGAGTGACTTCTGGTGCTAACTTTTCTGGCACTATTGTCGGGGACAAAGTTGAATATTTTCCTTGGGATTGAACGACATTGAGCCTCTTATTCTGAAGGTGCATTAGGAATCAGAGCCTTCCAAGATTGTTATTGTGCACTTGGTGACTCCACTATGGAGACTTCATTGATTCGAACCCATAGACAATTCCACTATTTCAACCATGGCTTATAGAGGCAGGCATACAAGGTCTACTCCACAATTTCCTTTAGTGACACCTGAAACTGACCCAAAGAATATCATCAAAAAGGGAAAGTCCTTTGGATGAGGTACCTATACTGCTAAACTAGGTATTTTTGATGATTTGCATTGTTCCATAGGAACTCCAACCCCCTACATCTCATTTTGTTTTATTGCCTTCTGCTGGATTTTCTCAAAGTCTAAAGTTTGGGAGTGTTCCTGCTGAGTTTTCTCCTCCTGGTCTTGGATTGGAGGGAGAAATCCTTGTCACTCCCCTTTATCCTAAAGTTGTACCTTTTCCTAGACCTAGGACCACAAAAGATTTCCCCACTCCTGTCTTTATCAACCCTCCTCCTATTACTGTTGCAGCCACTGCAGAAAGAGAATCCTCCACTGACTCAAGACCTGTAGCTTTTTTTCTAAATCTTCCATTGTTTTCCTTTCCACCTTGAAGCTCAGTTCTAGTCTCCCCTGTTCGAACTCCTTCCTATCCTAGTTCTCCTCCATCAAACATTCCTATGGCAGGAGAAAATCCCCCCATGACTAGGATGGAGGCCATAATAGCTGCTAGGTATGCTTCCCTTGTGTTGCCTCAACCTCTCAATGCCCTTCCAGCAGATGTTTACCTCAAGAAGCTGCCCAAGTTTATAGGCGAAGGAGATATAACCGAAAAATAACACCTTGAAGCCTTTTACAGTTTTACGGATCATCATGTCATCATGCATGAAGATGTATGGATGAGGATTTTTGTTCATAGACTTGAAGGTGAGGCTAGGAAATGGTTTGGGGCCTTGCCTCCTGGATCTATTGATGGGATAGAAGCTTTGGATAATGCCTTCTTGAGACAGTGGGGAGATAAGAAAGACTTCATGTATTACATGACATAGTTTGGGTCTTTGAAGAGAAAGGAAGGAGAGTCTATCTCCGAATTCTCCAAGAGGTTCAATAATATGTACAATAATATCCTTGCTGAGATAAATCCCTCAGAAGCTTCAGCCAAAATTACTTATTCCAGTGCTTTCGACCTTGATTTCTACCTTTTGTTGAGGGAAAGACGAGCAACTTCCCTGGCTCACATGTAGGATGCAAATGTGGAAGTTGAGTCGAATATATTAGTTGTGGATCGACTCAGAGACAAAGTTGAAAGAGACATACCCAGGAGGAGATTTGAAGCCTCCACATCCAGTTCTTTTTCCCTTTCCCCTGAGATCAATGAAGTAACTAAGATGTTGAAAACACTTTCGGCTAGGATGGAAAGGTTGGAATTAGAAGGGAAGAATAGTTACATAAATCCCCAAAATACTGATAACAGAGGTTTTAGGAGGCAAAACAATAATGTTCCCTAGATTATTCCAAGGGAACAAAGGAACGATGATAGAGACAATCATAGGATCCAGACTCCTCTTCAGAATAACCTGGTTTCTAGTGAGGAAGAAGAGGAAATAGATGAGATTGATCCTGAAATCCATTATTTTGGAGACACTTCCCCGTTTCCTCATTTGAATTGATCATCATATGAGGAGTCTCTCATGGACAGTCAACTTAATGAGATGAGAAAGGGAGACAAGGCTAGCAGTAGCCAAAATAGATACAACCTCAGATCCAAGAAGAAAGATGGAATGCCTGATGTTCCTGAGCATCCCACCAGAGAAGAGGATCCTGCTAAAGATATGGCAGACAAAAACCAAGGTAAGAAAACCCAAGCCCTCTCTCTAGTAGTCTAGACTCTTGTTCCTAAAGTAAAAGAAATCCTGAAGCTCATATATTCTTTTAATTTTGAGCATGAAATTCATAAAATCAGAATCCCTGTACCCCTCTCTGACCTAGTCAAACATGAACATTTCAAAAGGATCCTCTCTAAGATACTACATTTCGAGCCCTCACATCATCCCTCAGACTCAATTAACTTGCAAGATGAAAAACCTGTAGTAATCCTAGGTCCTATGGTGGAAGACATAGATGATTCATCCCCTCCCTTCTACACATCCCTGAACATACATGACAAGGTGTTGCACAACTGCTTGATGGATTCAGGGGCCTCTCATAATGTCATGCCCAAAACTGTCATGAAAGAACTCAGTTTGGAATTCACAAAAGCCTACCATGACTTGTACTCTTTTGATTCAAGGAGAGTGCAATGTCCTGGATTCATCAAAGACCTAGTGGTGTGCTTATTTCAGCTACCCATTAACCGTGTGTTCATGGACATTGTGGTAGCTGATGTTCCTCCCAAGTTTGGCATGCTATTGTCAAGATATTGCATTAAAAAACCTAGAGGAACATTACAGATGGAACTTACATATGCCACCATTCCAGTCTTTGGAGGGGAGCACATAAGACTATACAAATAAGCTTAGCTAGCCTACATTGTCAGTGATGAAGAAGACCCCACAAATCATCCCATCTTTTCCCTGGATACTGATTTGGGATCCAGCTTCTTGCAGCTCACCAACATCCCAGAAGATCCTCTTCAAATCACAAATAATCCCATTCTCTCCCATGAAGTCTCTCCCTCAATTAATTCAGTATGGAAAATGTTCTTTGACAGGGCTTCTACTAAAGATGGTATTGGTGTTGGGATAGTTTTGCTTTCCCCTGCTCAGGAAACTATTCCATTGTCATACAAATTAGAGTTTACAGCTACCAATAATGTGGCAGAGTATGAAGCTCTCATTTTGGTCTTAAGGGATGCAAAGGACATGGGGATTAAAGAGATCATTGTGTTTGGAGATGCTGATTTGATTATCCAGCAAATCAGAAATGTTTATTAGGCCAAACACCCTCGGCTTAGGAGCTACAGAAATGAAGCATGGGAACTCATTGACAGTTTTTTCCTAGCCTTCAATATATCATTCATTCCAAGAGGAGAAAAATCTGTGGTTGATTCCCTGGTTACTTCATCTAGCAATTTCAAAATTCCACTGCCACCTAAGCTCAGATATGATACAGAAGTGAAATACAGGCCCTCCATACC
The DNA here is from genome assembly GCA_010110895.2 of Picea sitchensis. Lineage (NCBI taxonomy): Eukaryota > Viridiplantae > Streptophyta > Pinopsida > Pinales > Pinaceae > Picea > Picea sitchensis. The sequence goes on from SNQJ01S0018528.1 coordinate 102,879, forward strand.
TGACAATGCCAAGCATTGGAAGGTGTTTTAAGATGATCTTGAGATTAAGAGATTCCTGGAGATTGTTGAAGAATTTTCAACACTGCACATTGATCAAGACTCTGCCTCTAAAGAAGACTCTTAGGCTGATACTTTTCTCAACAAAATTGTTGATCATATCATTGTTCAATTGCCTAGCAATCACATCCCAAAGGGATTGGTTACTTTGGAAAGACTGTTTGACAACAATGATGTAGCAATAAAGGGCTAAATTTCAAAAGATAATGTTGATACAACTGAGTGTAATATTGGCACAAAGAAGGAACCAAATCTTGTCAAATTGTCAAGTAGCCCGACAAGAGAACAAAGGGATGAATATGTTGGATTATTGAGGGAGTTTGTTGAAGTGTTCATGTGGACATATGAAGACCTCAAGACTTATGACACAACTGTCGTTGAACAAAAGATCACACTGAAAGAGGAGGCCAAGCCATTCAGGCAAAAGCTAAGACAGATTAATCCCACGTTGTTGCCTGTCATGGAAAGAGAATTGAAGAAGTTGTTAGATGCTCAAATCATCATCCCTTTGAGATATTCTGAATGGGTGGCCAATTTCGTCCCAGTAAGGAAGAAAAGTGGAGAGATCAGACTTTGTGTTGATTTCATAAATCTAAACAGAAGCTCAAAGAAGGAAAATTACCCCCTACCTAAGATGGAACACATATTGCAGAGGGTAACAAGTGCATCTAGGATATCCATGATTGATGACTTTTCTGGCTACAATCAGATATCAGTCCTGCCTGAGGACAGAGAAAAGAAAACTTTCGCCACTCCTTGGGGCACATTCATGCATGCCAAAATTCCCTTTGGATTGATGAATGCAGGGGAAAATGTTTAGTAATCTATGGACATAGCTTTCATTGGGGAGAGGGATCATTTTGTGTTGATCTATCTCGATGACATAATAGTCTTTTCTATGTCTGATAAAGAACATTGTTATCACCTGAGGAAGGTCTTCCTATAGTGTAGAAGGTTTGGTCTTTCTTTAAACCCCAAGAAATCTATGGTTTCCATGAAAGAGGGAAGGTTGTTGGGGCATATAGTATATGCTGAGGGAGTGAGGATCAATCCCAGCAGGGTGGGGGAAATTCAAGCATTATCACTCCCAAGGTCCAGGAAAGATGATCTGGATTATTTTCGGCACAAAATGAGAGCGAAGATATAATAAAGAAATTCACAGAGATATTGCATATATTCAATAATATAACATAAATGTATCAGAGATGAAACCATAAACATAGATATACAATAATACACGATTTCTATTAATCAGAGAAATGTACAGAGACTGTAAAAATACAGAGTGAAAGACTCGCTAGAATGGTGGCAGCTTATCTCTAAGAAGAGATGTGACAGCTACTCTCATTCGCAAGAAGATGATTACAATGAGGCTCTGAAGGCCCTTTTAAAATAAATGGGAATGCCAAAATTCCTAAACATCCAAAAACCTAACCCTAGGAGATGAAGCGCCAAAATTCATGTGGGCCCCGTTTGGGTAAGTGAGTACATCAACTTCCCGGGGTCGTAACTTTTGCATACGATCTCTGTTTTAGGCGTGTGATAGCTCGTTGGAAAGGTATTGTTGAGGAGATTAATTTTGGAGGCTCAATCATGCCTTTGGATATCATTGAGAACCTTCGGCTATCATTGAGAACCTTGATCTCGAAAAACCTTCATTTGGACCCTCAAAATGGCCCCGGAAGTTAAAACCTGCTAAAAATAGTAAATTGCCAAAATGGTCAGAAAACTGTTTTGAACCATTTGGAAAAGGTGGGTGGCCACCAATATCCACCTGGATCAATCCTCCCTCCTTAGGAAGCAATGGTCTCCATTGCGTTGAGTTCCTGGGGGAGAGGGAAAAGCATTTGTTGAATCTGCATCTTGGTGAGCTGTTTGTCTTGCTGGAGAAGTCATGTTGCTTAGTTTGTGGAAATCTATCACAAACCTGTGGCTGGAAGGTTTGGACCTTTTTAACCAGTCTGGCTATTTTAGATGACTGTGTGCGGAAGGAATCTTCGTGCTTTGCTGCAACATTGTCGACCTGCTTCTGTTGGATAGAAGGTGCTTTGGCCGAAGTTGTGGTGGTTGCAGTATCCTTCTGTTCACCCTTTGAACAGATTGTGGAGAAGATGAATTTTGTAGTATGAGATACTACCTTGCAGCACTGTTTAGGTGGGGCAGTAGTTGGAACTACCTCTGGTATCCTGTAGAGATGACCCCCCAAAGTAATAATGACACTACGGGGTCGATACTCATAGATAGCATGGTTTTTCCACATATATGGCTGGCCCAAGAGAACATCACAAACATCCAGTGGGGCAGAATCACATAATACCTCATCCTTGAAGGGTTGGATGTCGTATGACAATTGACACTGTTGGCTGACACGAAGATCTCGTCCTTGGCAAAGCCACCCAATGCTATATGGTTGCGGGTGTGGTGTTGTCGACAATCCCAACTGTTTGTCGTCTGGAAAAGCCACCCAATGCTATATGGTTACGGGTGTGGTGTCGACAACCTAGCCGCTTGATGACCTCCGCCGAGATGAGGTTCCGGCTTCCGCTATCAACAATAAATGTGGTGGGGTCCCCTTCACCAACATCCGTGAATGAAAAGGCACTCCCTCTTCTCTCGGATGAATTGCTATGATCATATCAATAGCGCTAATCATACCGATGATCCGCTCTTACCAATATTTTCTAACCGATTCCCAATCGGTCCGCTCCTTGTTTGATCCGCCACCAACCAATCGCTTTGAGCCTATTATCTTTGGTGTTGTTCCGTGGGCTTTGTGGAAATCAAACCATTCGGTGTTCTTCTTGTCTCTCCCACGAACCTTCTTTCCCATGGTTTTGCAATCGGTTTTCTGAGACCGCTTGTTAGGGTTCGTTCTTGTCACACTTTGGTTGTTTTGACGGCGTAACCAAACTCCCATTTGTTCCCGGTGCTTCTTTAAATTTCTGCTCAATTTTAACAACATATCGATAGGAAGCACCGAAAGTACGAGATGTCCGTAGTAATCCATTTCAGTTTGATGTATCTATGTAGAGCCCCCACGGTATCGTAGAACCAAATGTCGCTCGGAGTCTTTATACCCATCTTGGTGCTGCTAAGGTATGGAATCTATTGGTGAACCTTAACCAATCGCCCTTCTCTTGTCGTAGTGTGTTCCATCTCACAAAATCGGTCCCTTTAGTTACAATGTGGTAGTAATTGCTCCTCATCGCGATCCACAAAAATTCCCAAGTGGGCTCTAATCTCATATATTCCAGAATCCTCTCAGGAACTCATTCCCAATAAGTTTCCCACCACCCTTTGACATGGGGAGCCCTAAGGAGTGCTGTATAGATCTTGTTCGAAAATTCAGAATGAGAAATAACCTTCTGTGGTTAACCATTTTCTAGGCTTTGCATCTATCCTCATTCCAAATGAATATCAAAATTAATTTTTACTTTGAAAGGCGAGGTGCCTCAAAGTGGTTGCTTGATGAAGATGCTACCATTACCCAGAGGCATTTAAGGATGTGGGAAAATTCTCCATCATTTCGGTCCTCTGTCGCATGAGATTTGCTCCAAGCAAATGATTGATAGGACTGGCTCCGCCCAGCCGATTTCTTCCTTCATTGAGGGTTTCTTGTGTGTGAGAAATTTTCTCTCAAGAGAGACAAGCTTGAGACCCAACTTCTATACTCAAACCTCATCGGAGACATGCACTAAAATCCATCAAGAGCAGCCCGCTCGATACCAATCGACCGATTATTTTCTAACAAAATGAGAGCCGAGATATAATAAAGAAATGCACAAAGATATTGCATATTCAATAATATAACGTAAATGTATCATATATGAAACTATAAACATAGATATATAGTAATAGACGATTTCTATTAATCGATAAATGTACGATCCGAAAATACAGAGTGAAAGACTCCGCTAGAATGGTGGCAATCATTCCGAGAAGAGATGTGACGGCTACTCGCATTCGCAAGAAGATGATTACAATGAGGCTCTGAAGGCCCTTTTACAATAAACGGGAATGCCAAAATTCCTAGACATCCAAAAACCTAACCCTAGGAGATGAAGCACCAAAAGTCATGTGTGCCCCGTTTGGGTAAGTGAGTACATCAACTTTTCGGGGTCGTAACTTTTGCATACGATCTCTGTTTTAGGCGTGTGATAGCTCGTTGGAAAGGTATTGTTGAGGAGATTAATTTTGGAGGCTCAATTATTACTTTGACTATCATTGAGAAACTATATCTCGAAAAACCTTCATTTGGACCCTCAAAATGGCCCCGAAAGTTAAAACCTGCTAAAAATAGTAAATTGCCAAAATGGCCATAAAACTGTTTTGAGCCATTTGGAAAAGGTGGGTGGCCACCGATATCCACCTAGATCAAAAGAATTCCAGTCTTTCCTAGGAAAGATTAAATTTCTAAGAAGGTTTGTTCCAAATTTTGCTGAGTTTGTGAAGCATGTTACAACCATGCTTAGAAAGGGGAATGAAGTAAAGTGGACTGTTGAACCCAAGGAATCCTTTGACCAAATAAAAAAGTCATTGACTGAGGCACCTGTGCTTATCAATCCTGAATACTCCAAGAACTTCCCGATCTTTTCTTTCACCTCCATTGATACAATGGCTGCTGTCCTACTACAAAAGAATGATGCAGGGCTGGATCAACCTATTTCCTTTTTGAGTAGAGCATTGAGGGATGTTGAGATCAGGTATGACATTATGGAAAAGAAATCCTATGCCCTAGTGAAAGCACTCAAAGATTTCAGAGTCTATGTCGTGCAATCAAAAGTAACTGCATATGTTCCTTCAACCTCTGTGAAGGACATTCTTATACAACCTGACATAGATGGTAGAAGGAGTAAACGGATTTCCAAGATCCTTGAGTTTGATCAGGGAATAAAACCCACCAAGTTAGTTAAAGGGAAAGGTTTGGCCAAGATGCTGGCTTAATCCAATTGTAAAGTGTTGGGGGTTAACTTCATCAACCTTTGCTTAGAAGTTCAGCAGGTGGATTTGTCTGATGGAAGTCCTCAGGGAAGTTTACCATTAGCATAATGCACCTGGTATGCAAACATTATATATTTTCTGCAAGAATTAAGACCCCCTGATGGAATGGGAAAAAGAAAGGCAAGAGCTTTAACTCTCAAAGCAATTAGATATTGCCTTATTGACCGAGTATTATATTGGAAAGACCCTCTGGGAGTTATTCTGAGAAGTCTAAACCCAGAGGAGACCCAAAGAGTCATGTTTGATCTCCATAGCACCCTATGTGGGGGACATCATTTCTGGAAGACCACGACCTACAAAATTCTCAGGGCTAGTTACTACTGTCCCAACTTATTCACTGATGTATGCAAATAATTTTAGAGAATGCATCAGATGTAAAAAATTCTCAGGGAAGGAGTAGCTCAAATCCTTGCCATTAAATCCTGTAGTAGCTTCAGGACCCTTTCAACAATGGGGGTTGGACTTCATTGGAGAAATACATCTTCCCTCTAGTGGACAACACAGGTGGATCCTGACTGCCATTGATTACTTCACCAAGTGGATAGAATCTATCCCTACCAGGAATGATTCTCATAAGGTAATCATTGGATTTATCGAAGACATCATCACAAGGTTTGGCTGTCCCAGCATAATCACAGATAACGTTGCATCTTTCAAGTCTAAGCCTCTGGTCAGGTTCTGTGAGAAGTTTGGGATTTCACTAATTCACTCCACTCCCTATTACCCTCAAGGCAATGGACTGACAGAGTCTTCCAACAAAATCTTAATCAATCTCATTAAAATATTGCTAGAAGAAAATAAGAAAGCTTGGGATTCAAATCTCAAATTCGCTCTGTGGGTTGATCAAGTGACAGCCAAGAGGTCCCTGGGCACCTCCCCTTTTCAACTTGTTGATGGGAAAAAAGTTGTATTTCCCACCCAACTGGATCTGCTCGTAGAAACATTCTTTCAAGAGTATGAAGGAGAGATCGACAATATGGTCAGAAGAATTCATCAGCGGGTGGAAGTGTGAAAAACAAGAGAGAAGGTAATGGATAGAGTTCACGATCATCAACAGAAGATCAAGAAGACCTTTGACAAAAAGGTCAGGAAATAGGGATTTGAGCTGGGAGATATGGTGCTTAAGTGGGATGCACTCAGGGAGGATAGAGGAAAACACAACAAGTTTGAAGCCCTCTGGATTGGGCCCTTCAAAATCTCTGAAGTATTTTCAAGCAACACCTACAAGTTACAGGATTTGGAGGGCGAAAAAGTTTTCAATGGCCCAGTGAATGGGAATTTCCTAAAGAAATATTTTGTTTGAGCCATAAGTGGCTCCTCAATTTATTGTAAATATTGTTTTCCTATTTGTTTCTGCCTTAATAAATGACTCCATAGCCCAACAACAAGGCACTGAAGCTGTAGAAGAGTTCTTGGCATCTCACAGGGAGAAATTCATCCCCCATGGAGACTAATGTTATCACATAATCATGTATGAGGGGTGTTTTTCATTTGGAAAAGGAACCAGGGTGAAAAATTGGCGAAATTGTGGGTCAAAGCCCACTTTCCTAAGTCTGGAGGCCCGAGCGCATGATACTAAAGAGCAGACAGATTTGGGTAGCTAGGACTTGCATGCTCAGATCTACAGTTAAGGATCAATTACGGGCCCCCTTCGTTGTTCTACCTTTATCAAAGGGGGGGATGGAATGAGTAATAAGGGGTGGCTGAGATATGTGAGCCCAGATGTACAGCGTTGGTTCCGTTTCAGACCCCCCTTGCATTTTTTCCTTTAATGAGGGGGGTGCGGTCCGGAATGAGGAGGTTTTGAATGCGGCCCCCCTACTATCATGGTGCCCTCTTGTGATTTCAGACCCCCTCTCTCCTAAAGCCACTTACCACCTTCGTTACCACCTTCACCTCCCTCTACCATCTATCCTCGATTCTGTCTCTCACCTCCTCCCATCGCATCCTCCCTGGCAGATGGTCTCATCCTGTTCACTTCCGCAACCCTACATCCACCACTGCACACCTTTACCTCCCTATTCCACGCCACTCCCACTTGTGTCTGGTCCCCCGCTCTCTCACCAGTCACATTCCGACCACCTCATCAACTTCCTGTGACACATCACCTTATCATTCGATGTCCTAGCCTCTATGTTTCCATCCACATGACCTCCCCCCATCTCATTCCCGCACCATGCATGTTAAATCGTCATTGCTTGTCCACTGCCCATTCACCATCTTACGTCGTGTGACCTATGTTATCTTCTCCCCGTTCAGATCCTCATCCACGATGGTAGACTGGGCCTCCTCGCAGTAGTCCAACGAAGAAGCAACAACCCAGGAGATGTCGTCACGTCGTTCAAGTGCAGAGTTGACGAGGAGCCTCTCATATCCTAATGAATCAGTTAATGAAAATGTAGAATGTGGGTGAGACATCATCGCCTTCCATAAATAGAAGTCCAGAAAGGGACAAAGTGCAGAGGTGACTGTCAGTCCTTTCTGACAGAGATCGCTTCCAACAGAAGACTGCATGGGAAGTCTAACCAATGTCTACATGTGTAGCCTCACAAGAGAAGCTGAGAAACATAAATCCTTGAATGTATGACTTGATTGCGTCTCAGACAGTCGGATCCAGACTGAGTATATGTAGGAATGTTTTCCATTTTGTGGGTATCAATGGTAGAGCTAATCTCCCTATTGTAAAGTTTTAATGAAGCACTGGTTTCCCTGGTTATGCAGATGTACGTGAGACTTCTTGTTTAATGACAGTCAACTTCTTTCATTTCTCTGTAACTCATGTGTTAGAAGACCCGGGCATGGATGATCCATTCGGGAGTAGTTTTGTCATTGTGATGGAGGTTTGATCACAATGGAATAACAACTAGTTTTAATAGGATTTTCATGTTATCTCTCTTCTTTCTATACCAAGTATCTCGGGCATGGAGGATCCAATCGAGCTATTATTATAGCGTTGTGATGAAGGTTTGATCACCTCGTTGTTATAGCTGTGACTTTCGCGAGTCATATCTTGGTGTCTAAAGCCCTGGTTCAAGTTGATCTTGCACTTGGAGCTTTTCTTATTGCTTGTTCACTTACTCACCATTTACTACACTTACCGACTGAAGTTAGATTGAGAACTCACTTGCCCATGCTTTTATTGGTCTAGGATTCTGAGTTAAAACGATATGGTTTTGAGTTTACTTCCATTTGGTCACCTTTTATAAACCAACCCATGACATAAAATATTGATGGGTATCAGGCTTAATCCTACTGCAATCCAGGGGTGACTTCTGGTGCTAACAGTGGGTTTCCAGTAATGGTGTGCCCCGCATTCTCCCTTGTGAACTTTTTTTGTGGCGCGCTTCACGTCATTCTCTAGCAAAAAACTCAACAACATCCCCCCAGGATCTTTCTGGTAGAGTGAGTTGTCAAGGATGCAAAACTTGACTACTTTAATCTTGAGAAATATGGCATTAGTCTTTCTTACATCTGGAGGGGCTTGGAGATTATTTGTCACATACCCACTACCTAAATCGGATTTTTTCTGGTCTTCTGCCAGACCAGGACCCCTAATTATCCATGGAGGCTCAGCGTAAGCTGGCTCTTTCTCTCTCCTTCTCCATTCCCATGTGATCGCGGGTCATGATCACGGTTCAATTTGAATGTAGTGCCTATTTTTATTTCGCGCCTCGGCGCTATAGTAATGTCTAATCGTTCGACTCTGCAACCGCCGAACCCCGACAGGGCTAGTGACCGACCAATAGGGATGAACCCCTACAGGGTTAGCAAATGACCATTAGGAACAAATCCCAAAAGGGGTAGAGAACAACCAATGAGAGCAGGTCCCGTCGCGCAGTTAAGTGGAATATAGGTGGCAGAGAGTGTAACGCGACACGGTAGTCGACATGCCAGGAGGGGGCCCCACTTCACTCGCCACACTATTCCGGACACCCCCCCCCATTAAGGGAAGAATGGCAAGGGGGGTCCAGAATCCACTTGAGAACCATTGATCATGATGAATTAATCTCAACCGTTTGAGAGTTGCACGTCCAATTCTGGACCCCCCCCCTACCGCTAAAGGCAGAACAGTAAGGGGGATCCAGAATGGAACCTCAACCACTGATCTAGGCGGGTGGACTCTGGTCGTCCAGATCTGATCGCCGCTTATCCTAAAGCGTATTCACGTCCTGGCTTAAGTTGACGTCTCATCTCCACATCTAACGGTCATTACAGACCTTGATATCCTCCGAAAGAATCTCATCCATTCATCGGGGTTTATCATCACGAGAGTCCAGACTCTCGATCTCGAGACTCCCGAATCCCCGATCCCCAAAACGGGTAATCTCTCAATACGTCACCTCCTTAAATCAGACGGTCCACAACTGCTCCGGGGTTTCCACCCAGGAAAATCCCGATCCCTTGTCGCCAGGACTCTCGATCTCGCGATTTCCGATTCCCTGGAAATGGGTGATCTCTTGAAACATGGCCTTCATTAATCAGACGACTTAGATCCGTTCTGAGGTTTCCACAATGGAAAATCCTGAACTCTTGTCAACAGGAATCCCGATTCCGCGATTCCCGATTTCTCGAAACGTGGCCTTCATTAATCGGATGACTCAGATCTACTCCGGGGTTTCCACAATTGAAACTCCCAAAATCTTTTCAACATGAATCCCGATCCCGCGATTCCCGATTCACGGAGGTTTTTAACCCTAGGGTAACTCCGAATAGATCCAACGGTTGTCGGGTTTTTCCAGCTGAGATCTGACGACTCATAATGGTTCCTACCCATGCATTCTTCCACGACTCCTTGGATGTGGAAAAGATCCACGGTCCAGATACTCTCATGAACCTTGGGGATCTATGGTCCTAAACACTTCGCTCCCCACGAAGACACAGGAAAACCAAGTGGTCAGGCATTTAACGTCCTACTTTCTCCTACTAATCTAACGGTCGTGGGTGACCACAGATCTCCCGACGGGATATCATCCGTCGATTCGTTACTTCATCCTTATGTTGTCATCTCGGTTTTCAATAGGATCGTTCCTCCTTATGCAGGGTTACTAAGGCCTTACGCCTTCACAACTGCCTTCTCGGTTCTTGATGGGCTTTTCAAGGAAGGTATTTCTATTATGGGGGGAATTACTCAGCGTACTACCTGAGGTATATACGGATGTCATCCTCCAGAGAACCAGGCGTGAAGTCTGAATTAGATCAGTATGCACACCAATAACGAATTCGTGAGGACATAAACCATATGTAGTCTTTCCATATAAATATACAACTACTAGTACTGATCAAAACACCATACATTCATTCTTATAATGAAATCATTCACAGTTTCACAGATTATGAGCATAATTATCAGAATAAGAACATATATATATATATATATATCAAGATTCCAGAGGAAAAACACTTATCAGAGATAACACCAGGATCAAGAAACTGCTGAGAGGGGTGTTCGTTTCCACCCAACTGTAGGCTTAGCGACTCCCAGCGGATTTACCACTAGCCACCCCGAGATGAGACCACGATGTTGTGAGACTGCGTCTCTATTTTCCAGTGACCAGGAGTGAAGGTTGCAATCCTTCCTCTCTGCTATCACTCACTCTGCATACTGCCAGAGTTCTCCCCTCACGTCTGCCCCCTCCATCGCTTCTACCCTACGCCTTATCCTCTTGCGAGGTTGTGTGTGGCGCGATTACCCTCGCACTGGCCAGTCATGATGGCTCTACGGATGGGAGGTTCACATCCCCATCCCTCATTAATTCCTGAGGAGCCATCTACCTACCAGTCTGCGAGGCATTTAATTCGGGGCCAGCGAGCCGCTTTTGGTTCTTCGGGCCAGTGGATTCCAAATACGGTATTAATTCTCAGTGGAAGTTAACGGCACCTTTCCAGGATCCTTCCACTGCCATCGTGGTCTCTTTTCTACACGTCCCCTCTCAGCAGTCCTGCAATAAAATTCATAATGTTATTCACATTTATTGACCTTTTACTCAAGGTCCATTTACATCACATATTCACATTTATGAGTTTGCCATAGTTCTTGGCCAGTCCGGTTATTTTTACAAACTAGGGG
>SNQJ01S0018528.1:118836-129093 GCA_010110895.2 Picea sitchensis
ACAGTAAAGGGGCTCCATAATGGAACCTCATCCATTGATCAGGGCGGATGGACTCTGGCTGTCCAGATCTTCTCGCCACTTATCCTAAAGCGTATTCACGTCCTGGCTTAAGTTGACATCTCATCTCCACATCTAACGGTCATTACCGACCCTGAGATCCTCCGAAAGAATCTCGTTCGTTCATCGGGTTTTATCATCACGAGAGTCCGGACTCTTGATATCGGGACTCCCGAATCCCCGATCCCAGAAACGGGTAATCTCTCAATACATCACCTTCTTAAATTGGACGGTCCACAACTGCTCCGGGGTTTCCACCCAGGAAAATTCCGATCCCTTGTCGCCAGGACTCCCGATCTCGCGATTTTCGATTCCCCAGAAATGGGTGATCTCTTGACATGTAGCCTTCGTTAATCGGACGGCTTATATTTGTTCCGGGGTTTCCACAATGGAAAATCCTGAACTCTTGTCAACAGGAATCTCGATTCCACGATTCCCGATTTCCCGAAACGGGAGATCTTATGACCCGTGGACTCCGTTAATCGGATGGCTCAGATCTACTCCAGGGTTTCCACAATGGAAAGTCCCAAACTCTTGTCAACAGGAATCCCGATCCCGTGATTCCCGATTCACTAAGGTTTTTAACCCTCGGGTAACTCCGAATAGATCCAACGGTTGTCGAGTTTTTCCAGCCGAGATCTGACGACTCATAATGGTTCCTACCCATGCATTCTTCCACTACTCCCTGGGTGTGGAAAAGATCCACGGTTTAGATACTCTCATGAACCTTGGGGATCTATGGTCCTAAACACTTCGGTACCCACGAAGACACAAGAAAACCAAGTGGTCAAACATTTAGCTCCCTACTTTCTCCTACTAATCTAACGGTCGTGTGTAACCGCAGATCTCCCAATGGGATCTCATTTGTTGATTCGTTACTTCATCCTTATGCTATCATCTCGGTTTTCAAGAGGATCGTTCCTCCTTATGAAGGGTTACTAAGGCCTTACGCCTTCACAACCACCTTCCCGGTTCTTGATGGGCTTTTCAAGGAAGGTATTTCTATTATGGGGGGAATTACTCAGGGTACTACTTGAGGTATATAAGGATGTCGTCCTCCCGAGAACCAAGCGTGAAGTCTGAATTAGATCAGTACGCACACAAATAACGAATTTGTGAGGACATAAACCATATGTAGTCTTTCCATATAAATATACAACAACTAGTATTGATCAAGACACCATACAATCATTCTTATAATGAAATCATTCATAGTTTCACATCTTATGAGCATAATTATCAGAATAAGAACACACACATACACACACACACACATATATATATATATATAAAGATGCCAGAGGAAAAACACTTATCATAGATAACACCAGGATCAAGAAACTACTGAGAGGGGTGCTCGTTTCCACCCAACCGTAGGCTTAGCGACTCCCAGCGGATTTACCACTAGCCACCCCTGAGCTGAGACCACGATGTTGTGAGAATGCGTCTCTATTTGCCAGTGACCAGGAGTGAAGGTTGCAATCCTTCCTCTCTGCTATCACTCACTCTGCATACTGACAAAGTTCTCCCCTCGCGTCTACCCCCTCCATCGCTTATTCCCTACGCCTTATCTTCTTGTGAGGTTGTGTGTGGCGCGATTACCCTCGCACTCGCCAGTCATGATGGCTCTACGGATGGGCGGTTCACCTCCCCATCCCTCATTAATTCCTGAGGAGCCATCTACCTACCAGTCTGCGAGGCATTTAATTCGGAGCCAATGAGCCACTTTTGGTTCTTCGGGCCAGTGGAGTCCAAATACGGTATTAATTCTCGGTGGAAGTTAACGCCACCTTTCCAGGTACCTTCCACCGCCATCGTGGTCTCTTTTCTGCACATCCCCTCTCAGCATTCCTGCAATAAAATTCATAATGTTATTCACATTTATTGACCTTTTACTCAAGGTCCATTTACATCACATATTCACATTTATGAGTTTTCCATAGTTCTTGGCCAGTCCGGTTATTTTTACAAACTGGGGGAAACAGGGTGTTACATTCTTCAACACATAGATGATATCTACATACCATGACAAATTGACGAACTCCTGGAACACCTACGCAGTCATTTCTTCGTGAAGGCTCTTTGACATATCGACCATGAAATTTATTCGCACTGTGTCGCATTCCAATTGCGCCATTATCTTCACGATAACCTAACCCTTAATTAGTTTCATAGGATTGATCTCAAGATCGTATTCCAGCATGGCTACGATCCACTTTCCTCTTCTCCCTTCAGGGTCAGTTTGATTCAGGTTATCTTTTACTGATTTGTTGGGCACATAAGAAATGACATGGGAGTGCGATATATACATCCTGAACTCCTTCAAGGATTTAACTAAGGCATATGCTTGTTTTTCCATAATATTATACTTTAGTCGAGCATCTCGTAGTGTCCCGCTGAAATAAGCTATAGGTTTCTCGAAGTTCTGCTTGTCTTTCTGCAACATCATGTCGACAATAGTGTTCTCTGAGGTGAATGAAAACATGATGAAATCCTTCATGAAGTCTAGATTGGTTAGCATAGGGGCTCTAGTCAGCGCCAATTTGATATCTTCAAAATATTTCTTGGCCTTTGGGTTCCACTTGATTTCATCTCCCTTCTTGGGCATGCAGGTTATATGCTTTATGATCTCTGCCAGGTTTGGGATGAATCTCCTCAAGACGTTTACTTTTCTTAGGAAGGATTGCATTTCTTTTTTACTACGAGGAGTACCAATTTTCAAGATTCCTTCAACTTGGCTGGGGTCTATCTTAATGCCTTCCTTCGAGATAATATGTCCCAACAGATTCCTTTATTCTACCCTAAAATGTGATTTCTTTGGATTTAGCGATATGCCGAACTTCCTACACTTCTGGAAAACTTTCTTTAGATGCTCGAGGTGTTTTTCGTCAGAGGCAGAGTATACCGTGATGTCATCCATATAGATCAAAATGAAATTTTCCTTTTCGTCAGCAAATGCGATATCCATTTCCCTTTAGAAAGTAGCTCCAACATTCATCAGGTCGAAGGGCATCTTGGTGTACATGAACGTTCCCCATGGAGTTTTGAAAGTTGTTTTTTCTCTATTGTTTGGGTGGACCATGATCTGATTATACCCCGAAAAACGATCCAACATGGACATCTTCTGGGACCCTACCACCTTTTGCAGGATATAGTCCATTTTAGGGAGAGGGTAATGGTCATTTAGGGACACTTTGTTCAAGTTTCAGAAGTCCACACAAAGTCTTATCTCATCGCTCTTCTTTCTTGCAGGTACCAAATTAGCTACACATTTCTATAATATTAAAGAAATGATAATATTAGCTTCGAACAGTTTCTTTACCTCCTTCTTGATCAATGACAATACCAGGGGATTTATCCATCGCAGTTTTTGTTTGAACGACTTCTCGTCTTCTTTGAGAGGGATGACATGATGGATTACTTCAGTGTCATACACCTTCAAATCATCATAGCTCCATGTGAAAACATCGGGGATCTTCTTCATGAGTTTGACATAGTCTTCCCTGACCTCTAAACTAAGCGTTTTCGACAATTTTATCATTTTCAGGTACTCGTTAGTCCCTATGTTGCAGTCTTCCATGTCCTCTTCGCTTGCAGTGATCTTGGGATTTTTAGCCACATCACTTTCATCAAACAACTTTTGTAGCGACACTAACTCCTTCACAATGATGTTATTTTTCAATTGTATTATGTCCCTTCCAACGATCTGGTTCTGGAAAGGGTCGTCATTACTGTGCACATCCATGCTCCCATATTCGTCGTAGAAACATTCTTCATCATTGTGTGTGTTAACGAACTCATCGCTCATCTGAAGAAATCTTTCTACTTGCTTGTCATCTTCAAACACCTGCCAGTATTTTATATTATCAAGAACTATCGACTTCTGTTTAAATTCAATCTCATATTCTTTGTTTCACAAGATGGGGATCTGTTGGAAGCCCAACGATTTTCTTAACTTTTTATGTCAATTAAATGATCTATATAGTTGCCTAACTAGGGTCATGAATTTTTATCACTCTTCATGAGCATTTTCCGAAACGATAGTTGTAAGTTGTAGCTTTTCCCTACTGTCTATTCATGCTTTGTTTTCATGACTGAAAGCAAGAAAACTTGCGACTATGATTACCATTATGTTTTAAAATTTCATTAAAGGCAAAATGTTCATATAGTTTATTATGGAGTTTTGGTTCCTTGCCATGGAGATGTTACTCTCTTTGTTTTGATCCTTTCAATTACAAAGCATGCTTAAGAGATTGATGGTTTTATGAACAAAGGACCCCCATGATTTGATTCTTTTTTGTATGGTTTTGGTTTGATTCTTGGCTACGATTCTTTTACAAAACTTTTGATTTTTCGATTTTTGACTTACCCAAACTTTGTGATCAAACCAACGATGCGTGCACTTATTTTCATTTTAATGCCTTGGTCCTAGCTCATACTAAATGCAAAGGTGGCATATGATTTTCAGACTTCCATCATCTCTAAGGATGGCCTTGGGATTCACAAACCTACTTCGTACGCATTTCAATTAAACGTCCATCCCATCGTATAAGTCTTTACATCGTTCATTGTTGGGCTCGGGGTTATGGCGTTGTTTTGTTTTCACAAACCATCCCTGTATGTTGTGTTTGTTTGATTACCCTCCCATCTAGTATGGCTCCTTTCATCAGAATTGAACCAAATGGTATCCAAACCCTGCTCTTATACGACAATGCCAGAGGAGATTTGGAGAGAAGTGGTTGGCTTGTTTTCATTAGAAAGTTTCAGGGTTTCAATTTACAGGTTGCCAAGGAATTCACTTTCTCCTTTGATGGTTGTAGAGATAAAGTTGGTGATGTGCAACTGGAGGTTACCAAGGATTTCTTGAGTCAAGCTATAGGACTCCTTGCAAGCTTTGAAGTTTTACACTTTTGTTAGTAGAGTTTAATCTCGTTGTTTTTTCCTGTTGGAGACACGATTTTGTGGGAGAGATTCTGAGCAAACCGTTGTGAATTAGAACAAACCCTTTAAAACCCAAGACCAAAATGAGCCGTTTTATCTTAATTAAGGGTAGTGTCTCCAAAAAATGGACCATTGCAGAGATATGCCTCAACCTTTGGAGGTAAATTGCTCATAATTTTTGTGTCGGGTAAGATGAGCGTTTTATTTTATTTTATTCTTTTACAGACCTTACTACAGTGCCCTTATCACCTCCCCAGACTTGTGTCTCTTCCCCTAAAAGAGAACCCTTGATCTATACCAAGGTCATTGAACAAGCCTGTCAGTAGATTATACATCCAAACGACTGTGTTAAAGATTTAAAGAAACCTACAGGTAAGAAATCTAAGAGCAATATTGATGTAAATTTTAAGAACAAAAGGGCCAGCAAACTGATTTCGAGGAGGCTTTGTAATAAGTCTAATTCTCTTGTGAGTTCGATCAGCATGATCGAGGTTAACTGAAGTTCTGACTCTAAAATTGAGAGGTTCCTCGCTGCAGAAGACTTTCAGTCATTCAAGCCACACCATGATCGACCCTATAACTTTGTCGATAATTTGCCTCCCTGTTTGAAAAACAATCCAGAGTTTCCTGGTGTCAAGTTTTGCAATGAATCTACTATCCCTATGGAAGGCGCCCCAGTACATAATCTTGTTTTTTCTAATACAACCGCCACACAGTCAAAGTGTGAGGTCTATCTATCATGGATCGATAGATATTATGCTGATGTCCCAATTCTACAGTCACGGGTTAAGGCTTTAAAAAGATCAGGTGGATGTTTTAATGAATGAAATCTTGAGGCTCAAGTCAGTTATTCAAGGGAAGGAAAAACGTATCAAGACCACAGGTCACGTGATATTTAGAAACGTTGAGGCTGCTACAACCATTGTAAATTCCAAGGTTTCATGATACAATTCAATTTCATGGTTAGAGGTATGATCTCTTAAATTAATGGCATGTTTGTTTTCATTCTTGAGTTAGATTATTTGGTTAGTTGAGTAAACTATATTTCATTATTAAATTAGTTTGTTTTATTCATTAAAAAAAAAATGAGATTTCATTTACTATAATAACTAGCTACAAAATCGCAATATTCTGTAGCCAGTTATGTTAATTCGAATTGTGTAAATTAATGACAGAAAATATATCTGAAATCTTTCTATTTTCCTTTTCTTTCAATATATTCAGGGATCCATGATTTCAAAATTGATTTGAGGCACTCCTGAGACCTTCCAGTCATATCTATGATGTATTTTGAATGAACAGAAATGAACTGTTGTTATGTTTTGGAGGATTTAGTAGGATTAGGGTGGTTGCATCCCCCTTTATTTTTGAAACAAATATTTAATCTCAGGAACAAAAACAATTATCTTTTCTGAGGCCTTTATAAACCCATCATTTTGTAATTACAGGCATCTTCGCCTGGGGCTGAAGTATGGACAATTACACACAGACTCGAATAGAACAGAATGCATATTACAACTTTAGATTTTGTGTATGATGTTTTAGTTTAAGTTATGTTTATTTTGATGTGATAATAGATGGTGATTTCTTTTGTCTTCATGATTTATTATGAGTTGAGATAATTCATTTTTACATGTTGTCCATATGTCATGTTTCAGATACAATATAGGGTGATCATCGTTTCAATTCAAAATATGAGATTTATCTCTAATTTTCTATTGAATGTTTAAATACAAGTTCTTACAAGAAGATTTATCTCACTGTAGTTACTTGTAAATCATAATATCACTGTGACTGTCCTCATTATACGTTCTATTATCAAAACTCAGTTTCCAGCATATTGTTTCTCATTTATTCGGAGCATTCTTAAGATTCGTTGCAGGTTTACCTCTCAGATAAGGTGTCTAGATATTCTCTATTGTACAGACGTTGGATGCATTAATAGGTTAGTCTTTTCTTTTATTTCATTTGCTTGCTTATTATAGTAGTTTTTATATATAGTATAATTTTTCGTTGTCTATATATTTCTGTTTAATTAATTAGTTTAATGTTTGATCTTGTGAATGCATACAAAAAAGAAAATAAACCAAAAACAAATAGTATTTTCGCTTTCTTTATTACTGTCATTAAAAGAACCGTTTTACATTCGATTTTTATGAGTTCATATTAAAACTCGTGATTTGTACAAATTGTATATATGATAAATAGAACTATCTACATAAATATTATTTAGATAAATTGTATGTATATATATTTAGATGTGCATATATATTTTAGTGATTATTATTTAGTAAGTTATTGTATTTATTTTAGTTATTTTTCTCTTTCTTTAGAACTTTAGATTGTCCAACGGAGCCATTAAACCCGTCAGAGTGAATTAATCTAAACGGCTTGGGTTAATTGGACAACCCCGGACCATATTCACTCTTCCAGTTGACGAGAAGTCAATTTCTCCCATCACAAAATGGTGCTAGAAGGAGGGCCGACTGACAAGTTGGCCTTGTAGGAGCCTTTATCTTAAATGTATTCAATTTCCCCATGGCTCCCCAAATCACTGTGTTGGAACATGCTTTCCACTTCTCATTACCCGATGTTCCCAACGAGACAGTCTCTCGCTTGTCCAAACTCACCTTCGATGGTGGAGGCAATACATCTGCTAAAGACCACCTTAACAAGTTTTGGTGCAAATGCATCAAACACGACATCTCAAATTTAAGAGTTTTATCCAGATTGTTCACTTTTACTTTTAGAGGTCGGATTAAACATTGGTTCGAATCCTTTCCAGCATGTCACATTTTTTATTGGTTTCAATTTGTAGATGAATTTCTAGATTCTTTTGAAATTTATGATTTCGATCAATTATGTGAAGAATTTCATACTTCGCTAATCAATAGCGATTCATCTTCGGAAAACTTTTTGACAAGAATCTATCATATCATCTGTAAATTTAATCTCGATGACATGTCATTTGTATTAAATCTCCGCTATGATGCTTGCATCCCTTCCATCCAGTCATATTCAATCACGAATGAAGAACAAGTTGCAAATCATATCACTCGATTGCGAGAAGAATTCGATTTGCAAGATGAGAGGAATCTATCCAAAAAAATTGAACAAGCAAGGGAGGTAGAATCTATTGACCAGGTTCTTACTGACAACCAAACTAGTTTTTCCTCTGAATCATTATATTTTCTGTCTTCGACCATCGCGGAAGAAGATTCGATTCTTGGTCAAGGTGAATATCATCATTCTTATAACTCTTGCTCTAATCAGTATTTGAATTCGGTTATTGAAGAAGACTTATGTGATGAAAATGATCTTAAGCATTCTAACATCCCAATGAAACTGATTAGAGATGTAGATCTGCAATTGGAAGAAGTAACCTTAAACCCTCATCTACAAATCGTACCTTATCAACATGAAAGATAAAATGTTTTCCATGAAAGTTTTGAATTATATATCATACATAAGGCAAATCTAGATGATCATATTATGTTGATAAATTCGTCACCAAAACAGAGTAAGAGTTTTAAAGAAAGTGAAGAGAAATGCCTTGAGAATACCATTGTTAATTATCATAGTTCAAGAGATTCTTTTCATGTGCTTATTTATGATTCCTTTTATTCTTTATATCCTGATCTCTTCCTAGACTCTGTTGGACTTGACACCTTACCTACAACATCCTACTCTTTTCCACCACAATCATATCCTTTCAATATGCTAAATTTTGGTGAAATTAATTCTAAACCTAACATTGATGAAGACGGGTTTGACGCTCTTTCACTTTCATCACTCACATGGGAAAATGACGTGTTGCGAGATGATTTTACACAGTTTATTGTTGAAAAAGACAATGCACTATATCTTATGGAGATCAAACATTCTATGTTGCATATTCATTCTTTGATTAGCTCGAATCTTAATGTTTATGCTTCACATTTTGAAATGATCAATCTCATCAAAGGAAACATTCAAACTAATGATGTAATTAATGTCACGAATCCTCTTATGATGAGTTCCCCATTGATATATTCATTTCACCAAAGTCATGGTTTGCATCCTCATTTTTGTGATAGGATCTTAGGATGGCTTGAATATTCGTATATTAAAAAAATTCATAATAAAGATAAAGTTGTGCTTTCTTTCTTTTTACCTAAGTATCTTGGAAGTAGGCATGACATATTTCTTTTAGATCCTCCATGTGAAGAAATTAATGAACACTTAAAGAATTGTCAGGAGGATGGGGCACTTCAGCCTTGGCTGATGGTTATTTCATTTCCTCGTAATCTTGACAAGTTTTTCAAACTTACTTACACTCGCCCATGCCATTATGACCCTTGTCATGACAAGATTGCAGAATGGCTGGAGGATTCATACATCAAGAATTTTTTAGGGAATGGTAAGATCATGCTTACTTTGTTTCTAAATAATGATTATGAAGGTAAGTGTGATATATTTATGTCATTTTTTGATATATTACCATTCTTGTTAGTAATGTTTGATTTTGTTTCCATTGCAGGATTAGAGTTACTCCGATGGCTACATTGGAAGCATGACTTCACGTAGTATTCTGATTTTTTTAGTAGTTAGGGTAGGTTTAGGAATAGGTTTTCTTTCAATTTTATTCCTCACTATTTCTCTTTGTAATAATGCAGTCATGAAAGCAAGTGGGCGCACCACGAGAACCATAATATGACTTTTTTCAGAGAAGTCCGCTTGATCCTTTTCTCTTTGCTTTTCGTTGAACATTTATTTTCAAAAAACACAGTATCATCATGAAAATCTTAATTGGAGAGTAAAGAGATCTGAATTGTGACTTCAACCCTGAACCAAGGTACCACGAGTAGGATTTCTTTCACATCAATTAGGATTTTTTTTTATTTTCTTTCAGTCTCCCAAGAGATTTTTCGCATGATGTTTTCAGATACACCTTTTATATATATGTTGCTATTTTGATTTCTTTGCTTTCCAATTTTTTTTTTTTTGGTTGTTTTGTTTTGTTTTCATTTTTAGTTCACCGGTCCTTTTGATTTAAACATCCCTGTATTATAGTCTATCTCAGACCAAGAGAAACATAATTCTTCATCTCAAAAATAGCTGTCAAAGGCTGTCGGAGCATCTATTGTTGTCCTTCTCTAAAATTGTATGCTGGTTAAAGGTGTCATTTGTCTGAAAGTCGATTCCTTGGTTTCAATCTACACTTGAAAGTATTCACAAATATCTTTAAAAAGTCTCTTTACGCTATCCCTTCTCTTTAAG
>SNQJ01S0018528.1:143723-157927 GCA_010110895.2 Picea sitchensis
TAAATCTGTTCGGATGATAAACAAACGACGAAGGTAACGTTTTCAACCAACTTTGAGGCTCGAAGCTAGCCTTTCGGACCTGGAAAAGGCTCTGTCAGGAGGCTCTCTCTCTGTGAAGGATATAGCTTTGAAGAAATGGATAGATTTAACACCTTTGATATAATGGGTACTAGTCATATTGGCGTAAGAAAATAAGACTTTGGGCTATGGAGTTGATTCGAGGAAACAATAGAAACAAATGACTCAATGACTGAACTTTGAGAGGATAAAGACTAAGAAAGTAACAGTCTTGAGTGTAAAATAGTAATGTGTGGCTAAGAGAAATTACAAGAAGTAACTTGGAGCACCACGGTGGGAGAATTTGGAGTTAACTTTTAGAAGAAAAATGTTTTGTCTCAATGGTGCGAACAAGGGGTGCTACGCAATAAATCCACAGGTTTGAAAATTTGTTTTGAATTAGACAGAAAAATATATAAGGATAACAGGAAGTAAATACGCAAGAAAGGGAAAACAATATATCCAACTGCTACAATTAGAATCTTTTCATCAAAATTACAGGAATTTTGCATTAAGTGTTGGTCGAACTCAAATTACATGCAATAGCTACTGTCTATACCAATTTTTCCATCCAACCTGGCTTACATCGAAAAGATCAAACATATAAATGAGGGCACCTCTTAGGCTACCCTACTCTTCTAACTTCTATCTCTACAAAGTAGGGAACTGATTGTCCTGCATTACAAAAATCTTTGCATGACATTTTCCAAAAATAGACAAAAGATACATATGGGTACATCATGGTCATTGTAATATACCACACGGATTTGGTTATCGATCAACTATCTGGGTGGACAAGTGTCTATCAAAGTCCCGTTGTCTATTGTAACGAATTTGATTTTTTGTCGCACGCCCATTCGCTGGGAGACATGTGTGCGACAAGTGACTGAAGACGGTCACAACCGTTATTAAAATGGCGAAATAACTCCTTCAAAATTGTCAAGATTTTTCCTTTTGTTTGCGAATACAGGAATGGACTAGGCTAATCTTGTTTCTTCTACTCGCTGGCGAGAGATATGTGGGATATCTCTTCAACCGCTTCACATTCTCTAGAGTTTTTGGTAAACCTTTCCTCTTCCAGTCGCTGAGCTTCACGTAGTTGTATAATCGTATCCTGCACCTCCCTGAGTTGTCGTTTTAGACACATCATGTTCTCTTCATGACCTTGCACTGCTAATGCTTCCGTGGTCTTTGTCGCCTGCCGTTATCTGAACTCTTTATTCTCTTGGTACAATTCGGCAATGGCTAGCTTTCATGGCTTCAGTTGCTAATATGTCTCTTGAATATTGGCACCCATGGCATCCATCCTCCTCATTTTGATCCCACTTTCTCGGCTGGTACCTTCCAAAGGCTTTAGGCAAATGACACACATAAGTAATTGTTCGGTGATTGGTCATGCACGTGGATCATTTGAGATTCAAGTTTCCCCAACTTCCTTGTTCTTCCTTGGTCTTCCCCTTCTCCAAGGTATCCACTATTGGGGATACAAGGCTTACACTATCCTTCCTTCCTGTGCAGTTCCTTCCACTCTAGATTTGTGCAGTGTGATGTTTCCGATCCCGTGGGTAAAGGAAAAATCCCTCTTTTATCCTTGGGGATGCCTATTGTGAGTGAGAATGAATCCCAATCACTTTGGGGTTTGGTCCTGGATATTCTTCCACTTTGTGCACCCTTCTTTATTTTTTGAGAGGTCGCCATGGCATGAACAATGTTTACCCTGCGCGCAGCGGCTCCGACAAATGCCCAAGATGGATAATTCGATCGACTTGGGCCTACGAGAAAACTTACAAAAATAGCATCAATCTGATTTTGCGAATAACATGGATGCAGGAGCTCTGGGATTTATAATAGATCAGGCAGAAGGATGAATCGTGCCAAGGAACAATGAATTCATGGTGACTAGATGTTTCAAATCGAATTGCAGATTTTCCATGGAACATACCCGCGTGTAAGGTACATGAAATAAGGGTCGCAGGGCATACATGATCCAAACACCTCTATTTTGCATTACCTCAGACTTCATAATGAGATGATAATAATTCCTTCACTTGCAGACGTGACTTCCATTAACTACATGACTTGACTTGGGGCACATAAAGACTAACTTTGATAGGACCCAACTTTCTGGGAACACATACCCGTACCATTCATGTATGTTTCGACTTTGACATCCCTTCCCACTTCCAAGGCCCAACCGACCACTTGCTGACTTCGAACCCTTCATTGTTACATACCTAGCTTCACATGTTTGGACACATTAGCCATAGCCCAACTGAAAATCGGCTCTAACTGAAATAAAAATGGTGACGCTAACAGACTCAACACAAAGGTAGATGTGAACATCATACCATTGGGTTCACATGATTTTCAAATTGGAATGGATTGGTTGGAAAAACATCATGTTGCCCTAGACCGTTACAACAAAACAATCAAATGTATTAATGAAGAAGGGAATAAAGGAAGATCTCAATGCATTCCAAGAGGTGTAGTTGTTAGAAAAATTCTAGCCATGCAGCTGAAAAAGAGTTTCAGGAAGGGATGTCAAGTTTTTGCATCCCATATGGAAAAGGTAGCCATAGATAAAGTGGAAAACATTGAATACCATCGATAATTGAGGTATTTTGAATATTCTTTTGGGGAAATCAAAGGACTTCCACCAAAGAGAGACATTGATTTCCTTATCAATTTGGTGCTAGGAGTTGTCCCAATGTTTAAGACACCATCTAGAATGGGCACACCAAAATTGAAAGAGTTGGAGATGTACTTTGAAGAGATACTAGAGAGATATATTTGTGAATAAATATTGGACCTTAAGGATGTGTATTGGTTTCAGACAACTAAATAAGGTCACCATAAAGAAGAAATATCATTTTCGAAATATTGATGATTTGTTTGATAAATTGAAAGGTGAAAGAATATTTTCCAAGATCAAATTGAGATTATACTATCATTAAGTGAGGATAAAGGAAGAAGATATTAGCAAGACAACATTCAAGATGAGATATGGGCATTATGAATTCATGGTAGTTCCATTTGGGATATCAAATGCTTCGAAAATTCTCATGTGCCTGATGAATGGAGTGTTCAAGGAATACCTAGAAAAGCTTTTAATCGTATTCTGGAGGCTATATTCATATACTCTAAGTCAAAACAGGAATATGAACAACGTTTATGAATGGTGCTAAAATTTTTAAGAGAGTATAAATTGTATGTTAAGCTAAGTAAGTGCAAATTTTATCAAAAGATGATTCACTACACGGGGTATATTATTTCAACTGATGAGATAGTAGTTGGTCCCGAGAATATAGAGTCCACCACAGGATAGATAGCGCCATGAAATGTGATAGAAGTCAGATCATTCATGGGTCATGCCAGTTATTACCGAAGATTCATAAATGGATTTTTGAAGATTGCAAGCTCAATCACTTCTTTGAAAAATAAGGGAGTGAAATTTGAATGGACTCCCAAGTGTCAATAAATCTTTCAGCAATTGAAAATCATCTTGACAAGTGCACCAATCTTGAATATTGCAAATCGAGATGAAAATTTTGTGGTGTGCATTGATGCATGCAAGGAAGGGATTGGTGGAGTCCGCACACAAAAATATCATGTGGTATTCTATGAGTTCAAAAAATTAAAGGAGCATGAGAGGAGTTATGCCACCCATGATATAGAATTAACATCCTTTGTTCATACATTAAAAATGTGGAAAAATTACCTCATGGAGAGGAAATTTGAGCTAAGGATAAACGACTATGGTCTGAAACATTTGTTTGGATAGTGCACATTAAATTCCAGACAAACTCGATGTTTGGAATTATTTAGTGAATATGACTTTGAGATTAAGCACATGAAAGGAAAAGAGAACCAAGTGGTTGATGCACTCAGTAGGAGGGCACATGAGATGCATATTCATCCATCACTATGTGCAGGATTGATCTAAAGATAGATTATTGTAGAAACAAATATAGATAAACACTATTCAACAATAAAAGAAACATTACAACAATGAAATTTATAACGAAAAATTAAATATTATGAGCCGAAAGAGGATGGAATATTCATGTATAAAGGAAAAATATATGTATCAAATTCTAGCAAGATGAAAAATATAGTGTTGAGGGAAATGCACAATATGCCATATACTAGGCATCGACGATATCAAAAGACAATTGTAGTTGTAAGAAGACAACACTTTTGGCGAGGAATGAAGAAATACATGGTTAATTACATATCCACATGTGTAGAGTTCTATAAGGTGAAGATCAAACATAAACATCCAACAGGGCTATATCCATTGTCCATTCCAGAATGGAAGTGGAAAGTAGCCACAATGGAGCAGCACGATTCCATCATGGTTGTGGTGGATAAATTAAATAAGGATACAAATTTTATTCCATTCTTACATGCAAGGAAACAAATATTGTAGAGATCTACATAAAAGAAGTTGTTAGGCTACATGCGGTGTTGTTGAGGCCCCAACAACTCCCTTAAATTTTTACTTGTTGAGGCCCCAACAACTCCCTTAAATTTTTACAAAAAATTAACGAAACCCCATTTGAGTTTTAGAAAAACACTTATTTCATTTGCTTTTGGTTTTATCTTGCTTGATTTGAAGAGAATAATTTGATGGTTTTCTTTTCTTTGATGGTTTATTTCTCATTATTTAGTTTTGCATGCTTCTTAGCATTCATTCTTTGGCTTATCTTTCATGAGATGAGGACTTGATGATTTGGATTATTTGCACCTTTTGAGTGGTTTTCTCTGTACTTATTCAATGTCATTTGAATGGCTCTTTTTGCATAAATTGGACTATCATAATGTTTTGATAACTACATAAGGTTCCACCCTCAAGGTATTAATGAATTAATTGGGCATTTTAGTAGATCAAAATAATTTCACTAAAAGTCAAATTTAAAGATGATTAATTCATGCAGAGGACAAATATATGTCAAAGAATGGAAGGAAGCTAATATCTTTGAGTTTCCCAAAATAAAATTAAATCAATTAAAGTTCTTTCATATGCACTTATTCCATGCCTTAAAAGTATGAATATAAAAGATTGTTGGGGGAGAAAAGTGTTTCCTATTTTGAACAAAAACATTATTTTTTTTGGAAGCTCTTATTTTTACTTTTGTTAAAAATGTTTGTGGTTTATTTAACTCATTGTAGAAATTTATTTTAAAACACACATGCTTTGGTTTAAATAAACAATTTTGGTCATCTTATGCGTCAAATGAAAAGGTTGGAATGATGAATTCCTTACTCATTTTTACAACTCGAATGCATTTTCAAAATTACAAAAGAAGTTCTATTTCAAATTATATCCTTGAAAAGGAAAAAATAAATAATGTTGTTAAATCAATTTTATAAAGTGATTAAGGAAAAGTGAATTGATTTTTACTTAAATTCTTTACAATTTGAAAATTCATTAATTATCTATTGGTAATGGGCATGATTAATGACCTTTTAATCTAAAATTCTAATCTGAAGGTTAACAATTGAAGATGCTGGCATATTTTTAGTCGTCCTCCAAAATCAATGAATTTGATTTACTCTTCATAACTTTCTTGTATTTTTGAATGCATCCGTTAACCTGTTTACTTTTTAACATTTACCTATTCATATTAAGAAATTACTGTAGCACCATATAATTACCACATTTGGATTATTAACGGGCACTACTTCAACTTCCTCCTCAACTGTCTGTGCGTTTCACATTCCATGGCTGGCCGATCCACCCAGCTTTTCATTTTTGAGTTAAACATGAAACATTAATCATGCAAAGCCTGCAGAAATGACAAATTATGGGGAACTCTACGTTTAAAGTAACCTTGAAGAAATCTAAAAGATTTCGATGCTTTGAACCTTTATCGATAAGAATCTTAATTGTTTGTAAACCTAATCATTGTTTCTTGCATAGGGTTCTATTAAGGTCTTATCTCCACTCATTGGATCACTATTTAGGGAAACGCAAAGCGAATTTAAGGATAATATGGTTGTACAATTCATTTCTCTAATGTTTTGACTTATTTTGCAGAAATCTCCAAATCGCAAGGAAACTCTTGTGGGAAAGAACGTGGAACTGGAATCCAGAGATACTAAACGTGTCATTGTCGTGCTTTCATATCAGTAAAAAATATTTCAGAGCTCGCAACAACCAAGCAAATTCTGTGGAGGTTGTTATATCATATCAAATCGATGAAGGTCATAAAAGATCCTTTTGCACACAAATTTAGGGTTTGTCGTCACATGGTAACCCTGAGATCGTATCAGATTTATCAACATTCGAGAGAGAAGAGGCCGCATATGAATTCCACCCATCAAATCATTAAGAGAGTGTCACGGAATTGAAAAAGAAGACAACGCATCAAATCGTGGGAATAACGCCCGACGTTATGGAGATGAATGGCACTAGATCGCAAAGTTTTAGATAACCAGGAGGTCGCGCCGCAAAGAAACAATTACTGCAAGATAGTTCCGATCCTAGAGCAACAAGAGAGTCATGTTTCTCCAGCAGAAAATATGCCATGAGTTTATTTGAGATAAGAATTTATATGTTGTTGTAATGAGTTATTATATGTATTCCTGTATTAAAATTCATCAGGTTGTAGATGCATTTGATTAATGGTATATGAATAATCAAATTACTGTTTAATTCATAGCTAGTAAGCTATAGGAAATTAGTTAGTAGAGAAAAATTTTAATTTATGAGTTTTTCAGTACTTAATGGACCTCAAATGGACGTTATGGTATCATAGCTTTTTGTTCAAGTTACATTATGGTATCATAGCTTCTTGTTCAAGTTTTAATAACGGTGAGATCAAGGGCCTAGATCCATCTTCAATTTATAAATAAATGATAAGTTTGAGTTGGTGAATTGGCTCCAATTGAAGGTTCACGAAATGAATCAAATGGACAATTGAGATTCATTAGTATAGTTGGGCAAAGTGTGGTGAATCAACAGTCAAGATCATTCCAAATGGAGGATCGATGACCTAGATTCATCTGAGATTTGATAAAATTATAGGTGTTGGAATTCCCAAAATAATTTACTGATGGTCTTGGTTGGATCAATGAATTTGATGAGGAGTTTGGTTTGGCCAAAAGGAATTGTGGATGATTTAGTTTGTCCAAAATAAATCTCTCATTACTAATGACCGATAATCGAGGATCAACAAATTTGGTGAGGAGTTCATTTCATCTAAGAGACATTGTCGAAGGAAAGAGGAGGGTGACCTGTCTTGCCATGCCATCGTCCATGTGTCATGCTAGGTTAGCATCCATGTGTCATGCCAAATCAACCAGAGTGTCCATGTGTCATGCCACATCATCATCGATTTGTCATGCCATGTCAACAAAGTTGCCACGTCCAATAATAGATGGTCAATAGTCGATGGTTGGGGATCAATCGAATTTGTAAACAAGTTGTTTGTTAAGGGAATTTATCATGGTTGATTGTCGATGATCAGGTTTTGTGAGATTCGTAGGAAAAAATTGGGTTGCCAACAAAAATGGTCGATGGCTAATTGTTGATGATCAGGGTTCAATAAAATCAATGAGAAAATTTGGTTTACCAAAAGAACTAGCCGACCATTGATTGCCAATGTAGTGTTGGAAATAACGGTCTAGATTGCTTCAAATTGGTGATCATTGATCTTTAAGCTTGTGAAAGTTCTAGTGGATTAATAGTTGATATTTCTTCTGATTTTGAGATCAATGGTGTGGACTACAAACAATGTTTACATCTTAAACAAATATCTCGAGGAGAGATTTCCAATGGGATGCTATGTTTGCAAAATAGACCTAGTATGAGAAAGTTACAATTGAAACACTGCAAGGTAAAATTTTGACTCCTTGCTCATAAGTCTGATTGGGGCTCACGAGTAGTCTATGGAAAGATTATGAAATCTAGGTATGTAAAAATGTCTAGGAAGAGAAATAAGTCACATGTACCATACAAGGATAAAATGAAAAAACAATCTAAATTTCTCTAGACCATAATTATAAGCTTGGAGCTCAGATTTGAGAAAACTAATAGTCGTTGAATCTATCCAAAATTTTGAATTGAGTGGAAATTAAAAATTCTTAATGTTGTAACCTTTTGCTGAGAAATCATAGTGAGGCATGAGTACAATCAATGGAAATATGTTTCAGAGAGGAATGTATCTAAAGAACAATGTTTTTAATTTGTGTATTGTTCTCTTTATAAATTGATATTAAGAATAACCTATATTCTAATTAATGAAATGTTTTATGTTATGCACGTTCTATGATGCAGGAGCATCCCTTCACGTCAACAAATACATCATCAAGCCAACACATGGTTACATAATGGAGAAAGGGAGAGGCATCGACCCTCCCATTTTTAAATTTGAAATATGGTCCGATACGTATTTGTGTTGTAAGGATGTAAGAGCCAAGCCATGCCTTTGTACATGTAGTCGATAGGGTCACCTTAAATGGTTGATTGTAAGCAGGTCTAGACCATAGTTAGGTCTGGATATTCATTTATGTAATGAGTCGTACGTGTATGGTGTCTTAACTAAGACAGTGATGGCACTAAGGCGGTGGAGAGGATAAGATCGTAGAGACCTTTTCTGTAAAGGGGGGGATCTTTGTATATAGGTCTCAGAAGAAGAAATCGGGATAGAGTTAGATTAGGAGAACTTGAGACAACTCGGACTCTGTTACAATCGAGTTTTTGTAAACATCTATATAGACAAACATAGATAACAAAAAAAATGTTTTTCCTGAATATAGTGTGTTTATGTATTTGTGTCCATTATTATGATTTTATATGTCATTCATGTTTTGAATGCGTGAACTGGTGAAGTATTGAATAAGTTTCAGTTATTTCTCTCTCAAGGGAGTTTCGAGTGCAAGGAGTGCACATAGGCCAGAAGGAGTGTGTTGACAGAGGTGATTTAACCTCAGAGAAGCTCAGGAGAGATAGAGTTGAACCTTCATTAGCAAAAGTGTAAGGAGTGCACAGGAAGAACTTTGTGTTGAGTTCAAAGAGAGACAGACTTAATGAACACTTTGTAAGGGGGAGATCTACAAGGTTTGCATCGAGAAAGGAGAATGCCAAGAGGGTGAGAAGAATTTGTTTTCAAGAAATCCTTTGGATCTGAGTTGATGAAATCCTAGAAACTCAAGGAGTGCGTGGGAAATAAAAAATCCTCGAGGATATAATACAAAGAATGCGTAAGAGACAGACTTATTCCAAGTCCTAAAATCTCACAAGAGATAGTGTTTTCAAGCGCGCATGCGAGACCTAGAGAACAGGTTCGTAAGAGAAGGTTCAAAGGTCAAAAAATTTGAACACTCACAAAAATCTTTCAATTCAGAAGAATTCAAAAGCTCAGGAGGAGGAGCGAAAACAACCGCCAAATACGTTGTGGGGAGAACCCTGGACCATTAGATCAACATCTAGCGAATAGAAGAAGCGTAGAGGAGAGGAACATATCCCATCCGTCGGATCTGAGCACAAAATGATCAGTAGCCGTCTGATCACGAGAAGGTGCACGAACCCTAACATTTTGAGTACGCAGGGGAGAGGATTGTCAAAGCCTCGAAGTCCCAAAGAAATTGGGGACTATCCATCATCAAAGAGGATAGGTGGCGTAGGATCCACAACTTTGGAAGTTTGTGGACAAGGAGAGGAGGAGAAACAACCAAAGTAAATCTTGGTCGTTGAACGCTAGGAGAGGTATGTTTCAAGAGGTCGCATATTTCGGGTAAACACACTCCATGAGAAATGAGTGTATAGGAGTTGAGACTTCTGAATACCGAAGAGATGAAGCATCGGAGAGCCGAAGAGCCGAAGCACCAGAGAGCCAAAGAGACAGAGAGTCGAAGAGACGAAGCGCTGGAGAGTCGAAGAGCCAAAGTGCCAGAGAGCCAAAGAGCCGAAGTGTCCGAGAGTCGAAGAGCCAAAGCGCCAAAGAGCCAAAGAGTCAAAGAGATCGAGAGCCGAAGAGATCTGGACTGTTAGATCCAGAGAGACACGTGGTGATAGATCACTAGCATCAGGTAAATTACATTGAGCTTTCAGTTGAGAATTGAAACTTTCGAAATATGAAGACCCGAAGTGAATCTGAAACGTCGGATCAATAAGACACATGGCATAAATATGTGGGTTCAGTGTAAATACCCAAAGTAATTTAGAGCCGTCAGATCAAGAGACACGTGGAGAAAATCTGTGGATTTCGGGAAAATACCCGAAGTAAATCTCAACCATATGATTTGAGAGGGAATGCGGTAGAACTATGCACATTTCAAGGGGAGGTGAAGGTTGAGAATTGATAAGTCGGAAGTCTGAAGACGCGAAGGGATTAGAGTTGTTGATCTAAGAGGCAACACATATCAGAGGATTATCAGCTTCAGATAAAAAAAACTAGGAGAAGAGTTGATATTTGACATTTTCAAAGTCCAAAAATCTGAAGTGACGAGAGCCATCGATGTGAAGGAGGACATGCGACGCCAGATCTAGAACTCCAGAGGAAAAGAAGAGGGGTAAAAGTCCGAAGACCCGGAGAAGATCTCGATCGTTGATCGAGGATGGAGCGAAAGGACCGTTGATATGGTTGAGGAGGCAAAATTCTCGAAGTGGGAGCATATCCATTGATTGGGGAGAACATGTGTCAACAGATCTTCCACTCTGGAAAATAACGAGTCATATGAAGCGAGAGTTTGAGAATTGAAATTCCCGAAGGTCAGAATCGCAGCAAACATCCTGGCCATAGATTCAAGGAGACAGGTGGAAACAAATATTCTACTCCAGAAGATTTCCATACAGAGGAAAGTAAAGTTTGAGAGTTGAAACTCTTGAAGCCTGAAAAGTGAAATCAACCTTAGCCGTTGATTTAGAGGGGAGCTACGTGTTGACAAATCGTGGAGATATAGGATCGTGCGTGGAAGGAGAAAAGAAGGAATGAAAGGAGATTTGATAGCATTCGTTGATCACGGGTCATCACCGAAGAAAAGAGATTGACAGACCAAGAGGATTGCGGGGCCAGGACATGCTCGGACATTAATTTTCCTTGAGCGGGCCGCAATTGGAACCACGGTATTGCCAAGGGAATATGTGGCGCTTTGTAGTGAATTGCAGGGAGAAAAGAAGGTTGGTCTAAAACTATTCTTATCGGTTCCCACAATTTCATATTTCCACAAGGTCATAGACAAGGGGAATATGTAGCAAAGGGCTAGTGAAGAGGAGCCAGTGCCCGCAAAATGAAGAGCGCTTAGGGAACGCAGACAGAGGGTGTGGGTATCACGGGACCTACGCCTAAAGAAGAAAAAGGGGCCTGTGTATAATTGTTTTGGGTTCCATCAGGAGCCCGAAGAGTCGATCTGGCTTAGAGAAAAGAAATATCCTAGACATGGAGGTCGCAGAACCCTGGGAGGGGAGGGGGGCTACATTAGGTGGTATCAAAGGTTCAAATTTTCCTATAGACAACTGGTGAAAGGAAGGTAGAGAATTGATGCTCTGTGAGAAGTTTTTTGCATGTGCGCAACAAAAAAAAATTTAAACAACCAGGTGAGCTATGAGAGAAGACGAAGATGCTCTCGGATGTAGAGTGATCCATAGGCTTTCCAGGAGGGCAGGTAGAAGGTGGAAATTGCTACTGAAGGCCATGTGCATGTTCGAAGAGAAGGCCGCAAGAAGAAATCCAATCCGTAGATGGATTTGGAACTCAATGAGATAAGAGAAAGGATGGAACAACTAGAATTGAGGATGCAACATGAGGCAAAGGTACGATGGAGGTACGAATGTCCTCTGAATAGGAAGGAAAAATGGCATGTTCAAAAGTTGTTGGCTAGAAAGAAACAACAAGAGTTGAGAAGGTGGCTGAGGGAATTACAAAACCTCAGTGACATAGAGGAGGAATTGATTCACATCTATGAACCAGAAATTTGGAGACACCTCAATGATGAGGAGGAGGTGAGAGGAGATAAAGATCTCATAAACTGTCAGGTGGGTAGAAATGGACTTTCCAGTTGCCAGGTGGGCAATGGAAAGGGATCAAGTGGAGGTCTCGTATACTGCAAGAGGATAAGTACTGAAAGTTCAAATTTCCAGGTGGGCAATGAGATGGGATCGGTTGATCTCATAGACTACCAGGTGGGCATAAGAGAAGTCCAAAATTTACAGGTGGGCAGAGGGAAGGAAATGAGACTCACTGAAAGTCTCAGGAACTCAGAAGTAGGTTCAATTCAGCAAGGAGTGATAATAAGTGAAGATTGATATGGGTTTGCATACCATATGAATGAATATGATGAGAAGTTAAAGACTTTCACCATCGAGGAGGAGGATCAGAGGAGCATTTTGATTATTGGAGGGATCAAGACATTCCGAACAAACAACCAAGTAGACGCTAGTGCACATGATGAAAGTGCAGCAGAAGAAGAAAGACAGCCAACAGAAACTGTCAAAGAGGAAGAAATAGAGAAGACACTGATGTCTACCCTAATGACTACGACACTGGAGTCTTTCGCAGAAGGAGAAACATACAACATAGATTTTGTTGAACTATATGATGAATTGGAAACCCTAGAGATAAGGGTAATGGTGAAAAGATTTCACATCCAACACGATAAGTTGGAAGCAGATGGAGGAGCATACCAACCAGAGGAATGGCTGGAGGGAGTTGGAGATATGCCAGCAAAAGAGGAGCTGACAGAAGATAATCTGTCAGAGGACGAATCCGAGCAACAACTCAATGATGAGACTACAGGAATGGAGTCTGTAGTAGAGTGGCAACTTAGTGCCACAAAAAGAGATGAAGACAACATGGGAGATCAAGTAGATATGCCCTTTGAGGAGGAAGTGCAGCAGAAAAGACTGCATAAGAAGAGCCAACCACTGGAAAAGATGGACATGGTGATAGAGAAGAGAAGAGAGTTGATGTTGAGGTTAGCAGAAGCACACAGCAAAGGGAAGTTGAATACAGGAGAATCTGCCATAATAGTAGGAAAGAATAAAAAGAAGCAACAACAACAACATAGCTAGAGAAAAGCAAGAGGACTACTCCAAGGGAGAGTTTGGGATCCAGGAGGATTTCAACACTAGAGAAGAGGAGATCATGAGCAGGAGCTCATAATTTTTCGAGTAGTGGAGTATGATGCAGGATCACCCCTTCACGTCAGCAAATACACCAACAAGCCAACACATAGGCATGTAATGTAGAAATGGAGAGGCATTAACCCTCCCATTTTAAAATTCGAAATCTGATCCTATAGGGATTTGTGTTGTAAGGATGTAAGAGGCAAGCCATGCATTTGTAGAGCTAGTTGATAGGGTCTCCTTAAATGGTTGACTGTAAGAAGGTCTAGATCATAGTCAGGTTTGGATCTTCATTTATGTAATGAGTCGTAGGAGTATGGTGTCTTAACTGAGACAGTGATGGCACTAAGGTGGTGGAGAGGATAAGCTCATAGAGCCCTCTTTTGTAAAGGAGGAGATCTTTGTAGAGAGTTCTGAGAAGCAGAACTCAGGATAGAGTTAGATTAGGAGAAATTGAGAGAAATAGGACTCTCTTATAGTCCATTTTTTGTAAACATTTGTATAGACACACAGAGATAATAGAAAAGTAGTTTTTCCTGCATATAGTGTGTTTATGTATTTGTGTCCATTATTATGCTTTTATATATCATTCATGTTTTGAATGCCTAAACTGGTGAAGTATTGCATTGGCAAGGAGTGCATTGACAAAGGTGAGTTAACCTTAGAGAATCTCAGGAGAGATAGCATTGAACCTTCATCAGTAGAAGTGCAAGGAGTGCATAGGAAGAAATCTATGTTGAGTTCAAAGAGAGACAGAGTTATTGAACACTCTGTAAGGGGGAGCTCTGAAAGGTGTGCATCGAGCAAGGAGAATGCCATGAGGGCGAGAATAATTTATTTTCAAGAAATCCTTTGGATTTGAGTTGAAAAAATACTAGAAACTCAAGGGGTGCGTGGGAAATCAAATATCCTCTAAGGATAAAGCTCAGAGGAGATAACACAAAGAATGTGTAAAAGACCGACTTATTCCAAGTCCTAAAGCTCAGAAGAGATAGCATTTTCAAGTGCGCAGGCGAGACCGAGAGACCAGGTTCACAGGAGAAGGTTCAAAGGACAAAACTTTTGAACAGTGACAAAA
>SNQJ01S0018528.1:157977-170754 GCA_010110895.2 Picea sitchensis
CGCAACAACCAAGCAAATTCTGTGGAGGTTGTTATATCATATCAAATCGATGAAGGTCATAAAAGATCCTTTTGCACACAAATTTAGGGTTTGTCGTCACATGGTAACCCTGAGATCGTATCAGATTTATCAACATTCGAGAGTGAAGAGGCCGCATATGAATTCCACCCATCAAATCATTAAGAGAGTGTCACGGAATTGTAAAAGAAGACAACGCATCAAATCGTGGGAATAACGCCCGACGTTATGGAGATGAATGGCACTAGATCGCAAAGTTTTAGATAACCAGGAGGTCGCGCCGCAAAGAAACAATTACTAAAAGATAGTTCCGATCCTAGAGCAACAAGAGAGTCATGTTTCTCCAGCAGAAAATATGCCATGAGTTCATTTGAGATAAGAATTTATATGTTGTTGTAATGAGTTCTTATATGAATTCTTGTATTAAAATTCATCAGGTTGTAAGCAGGTTGTAGATGCATTTGATTAATGGTATATGAATAGTCAAATTAGTGTTTAATTCATAGCTAGTAAGCTATAGGAAATTAGTTAGCAGAGAAATTTTTTAATTTATGAGTATTTCAGTACTTAATGGACCTCAAATGGACGGGGAATGTTACATTATGGTATCATAGCTTCTTGTTCAAGTTTTAATAATGGTTGAAGAAATTGGAGGAAGTTTGATGGATTGACATTTGAATTTGAGATCAAAGGGCCTAGATCCATCTTTGATTTATAAATAAATGATAAGTTCGAGTTGGTGATTTGGCTCCAATTGAAGGTTCACGAAATGAATCAAATGGACAATTGAGATTCATTAGTATAGTTGGGCGAAGTTTGGTGAATCAACGGTCAAGATCATTCCAAATGGAGGATTGACGGTCGAGATTCATCTGAGATTTGATAAAAAAATTTACAGGTGTTGGAATTCCCAAAATAATTCACTAATGGTCATGGTTGGATCAATGAATTTGAAGAGGAGTTTGGTTTGGCCAAAGGGAATTGTGGATGATTTAGTTTGTCCAAAATAAATCTCTCATTACTAATGACCATCGAGGATCAACAAATTTGGTGAGGAGTTCATTTCATCTAAGAGACGTTGTCGATAATCGATGAAGGAAAGAGGAGGGTGACCTGTCTTGCCATGCCATCGTCCATGTGTCATGCTAGGTTAGCATCCATGTGTCATGCCACATCAACCAGAGTTCCATGTAAGTGTCCATGTGCCATGCCACATCATCATCAATTTGTCATGCCATGTCAGCAAAGTTGCCACGTCCGGGATCAATCAAATTTGTAAACAAGTTGTTTGTTAAGGGAATTTATCATGGTTGATCGTCAATGATCAGGTTTTGTGAGATTAGTAGGAAAAAATTGGGTTGCCAACAGAAATGGTCGATGGCTAATTGTTGACGATCAGGGTTCAATAAAATCAGTGAGAAAATTTGGTTTACCAAAAGAACTAGCCGACCATTGATTGCCAATGTAGTGTTGGAAAATAATGGTCTAGATTGCTTCAAATTGGTGATCATTGATCTTTAAGCTTGTGAAAGTTCTAATGGATTAACAGTTGATATTTCTTCTGATTTTGAAATCAATGGTGTGGACTATAGACAATGTTTACATCTTAAACAAATATCTCGAGGAGAGATTTCCAATGGGATGTTATGTTTACAAAATAGACCTAGTATGAGAAAGTTACAATTGAAACATTGCAAGGTAAAATTTTGACTCCTTGCTCATAAATCTCATTGGGGCTCACGAGTAGTCTATGGAAAGATTATGAAATCTAGGTATATAAAAATGTCTAGGAAGAGAAATAAGTCACATGTACCATACAAGGATAAAATGCAAAAACAATCTAAATTTATCTAGACCATAATTATAAGCTTGGAGCTCAGATTTGAGAAAACTAATATTCGTTGAATCTATCCAAAATTTGGAATTGAGTGGAAATTAAAACTTCTGAATGTTGTAACCTTTTGTTGAGAACTCATAGTGAGGCATGAGTACAATCAATGGAAATATGTTTCAGAGAGGAATGTATCTAAAGAACAATGTTTTTAATTTGTGTATTGTTCTCTTTATAAATTGATATTAAGAATAACCTATATTCTAATTAATGAAATGTTTATCCCTTCACGTCAACAAATACATCATCAAGCCAACACATGGGCACATAATGGAGAAAGGGAGAGGCATTGACCCTCCCATTTTAAAATTTGAAATCTGGTCCGATACGTATTTGTGTTGTAAGGATGTAAGAGCCAAGCCATGCCTTTGTACAGGTAGTCGATAGGGTCACCTTAAATGGTTGACTGTAATCAGGTCTAGACCATAGTCAGGTCTCGATATTCATTTATGTAATGAGTCGTGCGCGTATGGTGTCTTAACTTAGACAGTGATGGCACTAAGGCGGTGGAGAGGATAAGATCGTAGAGACCTTTTCTGTAAAGAGGGGGATCTTTGTATAGAGGTCTGAGAAGAAGAACTCAGGATAGAGTTAGATTAGGAGAACTTGAGAGAACTAGGACTCTGTTACAGTCCAGTTTTTGTAAACATCTCTATAGACAAACATAGATAACAGAAAAACCATTTTTCTTGCATATAGTGTGTTTATGTATTTGTGTCCATTATTATGCTTTTATATGTCATTCATGTTTTGAATGCGTGAACTGGTGAAGTATTGAATAAGTTTCAGTTATTTCTCTCTCAAGGGAGTTTCGAGTGCAAGGAGTGCACATAGGCCAGAAGGAGTGCGTTGACAGAGGTGATTTAACCTCAGAGAAGCTCGGGAGAGATAGCGTTGAACCTTCATCAACAAAAGTGCAAAGAGTGCATAGGAATAACTCTGTGTTGAGTTCAAAGAGAGACAGAGTTAATGAACACTTTGTAAGGGGGAGATATACAAGGTGTGCATCGAGAAAGAAGAATGCCAGGAGGGTGAGAATAATTTATTTTCAAGAAATCCTTCGGATCCGAGTTGATGAAATCCCAAAAACTCAAGGAGTGCGTGGGAAATCAAAAATCCTCTAAGGATCAAGATCATAGGATATAATACAAAGAATGCGTAAGAGACAGACTTATTCCAGGTCCTAAAATCTCAGAAGAGATAGTGTTTTCAAGCGCGCACACAAGACCTAGAGACCAGGTTCGTAGGAGAAGGTTCAAAAGTTGAAACCTTTGAACACTCACAAAAATCTTTCAAGTGAGAAGAATTGAAAAGCTCAGGAGGAGGAGCGACAACAACCGTCAAATGCGTTGTGGGGAGAACCCTAGACCATTAGATCAGCGTCTAGCGAATAGAAGAAGCATAGAGGAGAGGAACATATCCCATCCGTCGGATCTGAGCACAAAATGATCAGTAGCCGTCTGATCACGAGAAGGTGCACGAACCTTAACATTTTGAGTACGCATGGGAGAGGACTGTCAAAGCCTCGAAGTCCCAAAGAAATTGGGAACTGTCCATTGTTAAAGAGGATAGGTGGCATAGGATCCACAACTTTGGAAGTTTGCGGACAAGGAGAGGAGCAGAAACAATCAAAGTAAATCTTGGTCGTTGAACGCTAGGAGAGGTATGTTTCAAGAGGTCACGTATTTCGGGTAAAGACACTCCATGAGAAATGAGTGTATAGGAGTTGAGACTTCTGAATCTCGAAGAGCTGAAGTACCGGAGAGCCAAAGAGCTGAAGCACCGGAGAGTCAAAGAGACGAAGAGCCAGAGAGTCGAAGAGACGTAGTGTCGTAGAGCCGAAGAGCCCAAGAGACAAAGTGCCAGAGAGCCAAAGAGTCGAAGTGCCCGAGAGCTGAAGAGCTAAAGAGTCGAAGAGTTGGAGAGCCGAAGAGATATGGACCGTTAGATCCAGAGAGACACGTGGTGACAGATCACTAGCATTAGGTAAATTACATTGGGCTTTCAGTTGAGAATTGAAACTTCTGAAATCTGAAAACCCGAAGTGAATCTAAACCGTCAGATCAAGAAGAAGCATGGCATAAATATGTGGGTTCCATGTAAATACCCAAATTAATTTAGAGTCGTCAGATCAAGAAACATGTGGAGCAAATTTGTGGATTTCGGGAAAATACCCGAAGTAAATCTCAACCGTATGATTTGAGAGGGAATGCGGCAGAACTCCACACATTTCAAGGGGAAGTGAAGGTTGATAATTGAGAAGTCCGAAGTCTGAAGACGCGAAGGGATCAGAGTTGTTGATCCAAGAGGAGACACGTATCAGAGGATTATCAACTTCAGATAAAAAAAACTAGGAGAAGAGTTGATATTTGACATTTTCGAAGTCCGAAAATCCGAAGTGACGAGAGCCATCGATGTGAAGGAGGACACACGATGCGAGATATAGAACTCCAGAGGAAAAACAGAGGGGTAAAAGTCCGAAGACCCAGAGAAGATCTCGATCGTTGATCGAGGATGGAGTGAAAGGACCGTTGATATGGTTGAGGAGGCCAAATTCTCGAAGTGGGAGCATAGCCGTTTATTGGGGAGAACATGTGTTAGCAGATCTTCCAATCTAGAAAATAACCAATCAGAGGAAGCCAGAGTTTGAGAATTGAAATTCCCGAAGGTCGGACTCGTGACGGACATCCTGGCCATAGATTCAAGGAGACAGGTGGCAACAAATATTCTACTCCAGAAGATTACCATATGGAGGAAAGTAAAGTTTGAGAGTTGAAAATCCCAAAGCCTAAAAGGTGAAATCAACCTTAGCCGTTGATTTAGAGGGGAGCTACGTGTTGACAAATCGTGGAGATCTGGGATCATGCGTGGAAGGAGGAAAGAAGGCATGAAAGGATATTTGATAGCATTCGTTGATCACAGGTCATCACCGAAGAAAAGAGATTGACAGACCAGAAGGATAGCGGGGCCAGGACATGCTCGGACATTAATTTTCCTTGAGCGGGCCGCAATTGGAACCACAGTATTGCCAAGGGCATACATGGTGCTTTGTAGTGAATTGCAGGGAGAAAAGAAGGTTGGTCTAAAACCATTCTTATCGGTGCCCACAATCGCATATTTCCACAAGGTCATAGCCAAGGGGAATATGTAGCAAAGAGCTAGTGAAGAGGAGCTAGTGCCCGCAAAATGAAGAGCGCTTAGGGAACGCAGACAGAGGGTGCGGGTATCACGAGACCTACGCCTAAAGAAGAAAAAGGGGCCTGTGTATAATTGTTTTGGGTTCCATCAGGAGCCCGAAGAGTCGATCCGACTTAGAGAAAAGAAATATCCTAGAAAGGGAGGTCGCAGAACCCAAGGAGGGGAGGGGGGCTACATCAGGTGGTATCAAAGGTTCAAATTTTGCTATAGACAACTGGTGAAAGGAAGGTAGAGAACTCATGCTCTGTGAGAAGTTTGTTGCATGTGCACAACAACAAAAAATTTAAACAACCAGGTGAGCTATGAGAGAAGACGAAGATGCTCTCAAATGTAGAGTGATCCATAGGCTTCCCAGGAGGGCAGGTAGAAGGTGGAAATTGCTACTGAAGGCCATGGGCATGTTCGAAGAGAAGGCCACAAGAAGAAATGCAATCCATAGATGGATCTAAAACTCAATGAGATAAGAGAAAGGATGGAACAACTAGTATTGAGGATGCAACATGAGGCAAAGGTACGTTGGAGGTACGAATGTCCTCTGAACAGGAAGGAAAAATGGCATGTTCAAAAGTTGTTGGCTAGAAAAAAACAACAAGAGTTGAGAAGGTGGCTGAGGAAATTACAAAACCTTAGTGAAATAGAGAAGGAATTGATTCACATCTATGAACCAGAAATTTGGAGACACCTCAGTGATGAGGAGGAGGTGAGATGAGATAAATATCTCATAAACTATCAGGTGGGAAAAAATGGACTTTCGAGTTGCCAGGTGGACAATGGAAAGGGATCAAGTGGAGGTCTCGTATACTGCAAGAGGAGAAGTACTGAAAGTTCAAATTTCCAGGTGGGCAATGAGATGGGATCGATTGATCTCATAGACTACCAGGTGGGCATAAGAGAAGTCCGAAATTTATAGGTGGGCAAAGGGAAGGAAATGAGACTCACTGAAAGTCTCAGAAACTTAGAAGTAGGTTCAGTTCAGCAAGGAGTGCTAATAAGTGAAGATTCATATGGGTTTTTTATACCATATGAATGAATATGATGAGAAGTTAAATACTTTCACCATCCAGGAGGAGGATCAGAGGAGCATTTTGATTATTGGAGGGATCAAGACATTCCTACCAAACAACCAAGTAGACGCTAGTGCACATGATGAAAGTGCAACAGAAGAAGAAAGACAACCAACAGAAACTATCAAAGAGGAAGAAATAGAGAAGACACTAATGTCTACCCCAATGACTGCGGCACTGGAGTCTACCACAGAAACAAAATAAGTTGGAAGCAGATGGAGGAGAATACCAACCAGAGGAATGGCTAGAGGGAGTTGGAGATATGCCAGAAAAAGAGGAGCTGACAGAAGATAATCTGTCAGAGGAGGAATCCGAGCAACAACTCAGTGATGAGACTACAGGAATGGAGTCTGTAGTAGAGTGGAAACTTAGTGCCACAATAAGAGATGAAGAAAACATGGGAGATCAAGTAGATATGCCCTTTGAGGAGGAAGTGCAGCAGAAAAGACTGCATAAGAAGAGCCAACCACTGGAGAAGATGGACATGGTGATAGAGAAGAGAAGAGAGTTGATGTTGAGGTTAGCAGAAGAAGATAGCAAAGGGAAGATGAATACAGGAGAACCTGCTATAAAAGCAGGAAATAATAAAAAGAATCAACAACAACAACATAGCTAGAGAGGAGCAAGAGGACAACTCCAAGGGAGAGTTTGGGATCCAGGAGGATTTCAACACTAGAGAAGAGGAGATCATGAGCATGATCTCATGATTTTTCGAGTAGTGGAGTATGATGCAGGATCATCCCTTCACGTCAACAAATACACCAACAAGCCAACACATAGGCATGTAATGTAGAAATGGAGAGGCATTGACCCTCCCATTTTAAAATTCAAAATTTGATCCTATAGGGATTTGTATTGTAAGGATGTAAGAGGCAAGCCATGCATTTGTACAGGTAGTTAATAGGGTCTCCTTAAATGGTTGATTGTAAGAAGGTCTAGATCATAGTCAGGTTTGGATCTTCATTTATGTAATGAGTCGTAGGAGTATGGTGTCTTAACTAAGACAGTGATGGTACTAAGGTGGTGGAGAGGATAAGCTCATAGAGCCCTCTTTTGTAAAGGGGGAGATCTTTTTAGAGAGGTCTCAGAAGCAGAACTTAGGATAGAGTTAGATTAGGAGAAATTGAGAGAAATGTGACTCTCTTATAGTCTAGTTTTTGTAAACATCTCTATAGACACACAAAGATAATAGAAAAGTAGTTTTTCCTGCATATAGTGTATTTATGTATTTGTGTCCATTATTATGCTTTTATATGTCGTTCATGTTTTGAATGCCTGAACTGGTGAAGTATTGCATAAGTTTCAATTGTTTCTCTTAGGGGATTTTCAAGTGCAAGGAGTGCACACAGTCCGCAAGGAGTGCGTTGACAAATGTGAGTTAACCTCAGAGAATCTCAGGAGAGATAACGTTGAACCTTCATCAGTAGAAGTGCAAGGAGTTCATAGGAAGAAATCTGTGTTGAGTTCAAAGAGAGACAGAGTTACTGAACACTCTGTAAGGGGTAGCTCTGAAAGGTGTGCATCGAGCAAGGAGAACGCCATGAGGGCGAGAATACTTTATTTTCAAGAAATCCTTTGGATTTGAGTTGACAAAATACTAGAAATTCAAGGGGTGTGTGGGAAATCGAAAATCCTCTAAGGATCAATCTCACAAGAGATAACACAAAGAATGTGTAAAAGACCGACTTATTCCAAGTCTTGAAGCTCAGAAGAGATAGCGTTTTCAAGTGCGCAGGCGAGACCGAGAGACGAGGTTCATAGGA
The DNA here is from genome assembly GCA_010110895.2 of Picea sitchensis. Taxonomy (NCBI): domain Eukaryota; kingdom Viridiplantae; phylum Streptophyta; class Pinopsida; order Pinales; family Pinaceae; genus Picea; species Picea sitchensis. The sequence continues at coordinate 165,912 of SNQJ01S0018528.1, forward strand.
GAAGGTTCAAAGGCCAAAACTTTTGAACACTAAAAAAACTCTTCCAATTCAGAAGAATTCAAAAGCTCAGGAGCAGGAGTGACAACAACCGTCAGATCAGTTGTGGGGAGAAGCGTAGACCGTTAGATCAATGTCCAAAAAACAGAAGAACCGCAAAGGAGAGGAACAGATCCCATCCATCAGATCTGAGCACAAAATGATCAGTAGTCATCTGATCACAAGAAGGTGAACAAACATTGACATTTTGTGTATGTAGGGGAGCGGACTCTCAAAGCCCCAAAGTCCCGAAGAAATTGGGGACCTTCCATCATCAAATAGGATAGGTGGCATAGGATGCACAACTTCAAAAGTTTGTGGAAAGGGACAGGAGGAGAAACAACCAATGTAAATCTTGGCATTGATCGCTAGGAGGGGTACGTGTCAAGTGGTCACGCATTTTGGGTAAAGGCACTCTAGAAGAAATTAGTGTAAAGGATTTGAAACATCCGAAGCCCAAAGAGCCGAAGAGTTGAAGAGCAGAAGCACCAGAGAGCCGAAGAGTCTAAGAGTAGGAGAGTCGAAGAGCTGGAGGGCCGAAGAGATGAAGAGATGGAGAGCCGAAGAGCCGAAGCATTGGAGAGCCAAAGATCCAAAGCATCGTAGTGCCAAAGAGTCTAAGCGTCGGAGAGACGAAGAGATCTAGACCGTTAGATCTAGAGAGACACGTGGTGACATATCGCTAGCTTCGGGTAAAATACATTGGGGTTTCAGTTGAGAATTGAAACTTCTGAAATACAAAGACCCGAAGTGAATCTAAACCGTCCAATCCAAAAGACATGTGGCGGAAATCTGCGGGTTCCGGGTAAAGACCCGAAGTAATTCAGAGTCGTTAGATCAAGAGACACGTGGAGAAAATATGTGGATTTCAGGAAAATACCCGAAGTAAATCTCAACCATCTCATTTGAGAGGGAATGCGAGAGAACTCCACACACTTCGAGGGGAAGTGAAGGTTGAGAATTGAGAAGTATGAAGTCTGAAGACGTTAAATGATCGCAATTGTTGATCCAGGAGGAGACACGCGTGAGAGGATTATCACCTTTAGATAAAAGCAACTGGGAGAAGAGTTGAGATTTGAGATTGCGGGGCCATGAAATGCTCGTATGTTAATTTTCCTTGAACGTGCCACAATTGGAACCATGGTATTTCCAAGGGCATACGTGGTGCTTTGTAGTGAATTGTGGGGCAAAAAGCGGGTTGGTCTAAAGCCATTCTTATCCGCGCCCGCAATCACATATTTTCACAAGGTCATAGACAAGGGGCATATGTAGGAAGGGGCTAGTGAAGGGGAGCTAGTGCCCGCAAAATGAAGAGCGCCCAAAGCGCGCACACAATGGGTGCAAGTATCACGGGACTTGCACCTAAAGGAGAAAAAGGGGCCTATGTATAATTGTTTTTGGTTCAATCAGGAGCCCGAAGAGTCGATATTTCTCAGAGAAAAGAAATATCCTAGACCGAGAAGTCGCAGAACCCTAGGAGGGGAGGGGGGATGCATCATTCTAACAATAATTATTAAATTCACATTTCTAGTAGTATTGGAGGTACAAGAAAATAACTTTGGTTATTATATGAGGACTAGAGTTATTGATGATTCCCAAGCATCTCACAACCATGAGGAGGAGGTCTGAGGTCTTCATGTTAGCATGGGAAATTATGAGATAGTGTCTAATGGAAGGAGAGACAAGCATGAACCTATAACTATGAGAAGCATGCATAGAGAAGTGCAGAGCTATATGGAGGATAATGAATGGATTGTGACATCTCATGAAGAGATACTTCAGATTCTGAATATGTTGCATAGATAAGTCAAGAGATAATCTAGCAAAAAGAAAGCAATTAGTGCAAGAGAAATGACTACATCCAAACCCCATAGAAAAATGAATGACCATGGGAATGAAAAGAATTCAAAAAGCATGAGCAGGTGCATTCATTCTCCAATGAAATCAACGAGAATAACTCATGCAAGTTCATGGACAAGAAGTATCCCAAGTGTCTCTTTTCAGGAGGCAGAGGAGAAGGTGTGAAGAATACAAAGCCATCAAATTTCAATGGTGAGCATAGGAAAAGAGAAGAGGCCAAGGCTTCTCTATTGGATTTAAATAAATATTTCCGGTTCCATGATTACCCCTGAGGAGTAGAAGCTAGAATTGAAACCTACCACTTGTAAGGAAATACATCCATGTGGTGGGATCAACTTAAGTAGGCCAAGCACCTTGATGAGAAAAGGATTTCATGGAGGAAATTCAAAGGATATTGCAAAGAGAAATTATTTTCCGAGAATTATTATGAACGGAAGATGAAATATTTATTTGAACTCAAATTGGGGAGCATGACAATGGATGAATATGAGAAGATGTTCTTTAAATTGTTGAAGTATGTGGATCTGATAAAGGATGAGAAAGTCAAAATACAAAGGTTTCTAAGTATGTTACACTCTTTCTACAGTGAAAAGATACAATATGATAACCCCATGACTTTGGAGGAGACCATAAGAAGAGCATAGCACCTTTATTAGAAAAGTAGAGGAAGAACAATTTTCCAAACAGCTTGAAATGACAAGATGAAAGGTGAAACAAATCAAAGATAGAAATGTTTAAAGACACCATTTTTCAAGAGAAACTCTCAAGAAAATCAACAAGGTCATTCATCCCAAAATGAGCTSAAGACTATAGATTCATTTGGGAAAAGTCCAAGAAAGCAGTCTGTACAATGTTGGCGATGTGAGGGAAGTCACTTATATAGGGATTTCCCTCACAAATTTCAAAGAATGTGGAGTGTCCACAATATTCAGGAGGTTGAAATAGTTAAATACATGGGAGGAAACATGCCAAGAATTTATGCATCCTTGGACAACAAGAAAGAAGAATATCAATCCCCCATGATTGAATTGAAAGGTCAGTTTGAAAACTATCCCATAACAATTTTAATTGATTCTAGAGATAGACATAGTTACATAAACTCTAACATTGTTGAAATATTTCACTTTCAAAGGAGTAATCATAATAAATATTAGTTAGTTCAATTAGCCACATGGGCTAAGAGGAAAATCAATGAGCTAGTTAAATATTACCTGATAGACATGAATGGACTCAACAAAAAGGTAGTTGTGAAGAAAGAAAAGGTTCAATGCATTCCAATAGTTTTAGTTGTTAGAGAAATTCCAACCATGCAGCTAAAACGAGTTTCAGGAAGGGATGTCAAGTTTTTTCATCCCATATGGAAGAGGTAGCCAGAGATAAAGTGGAAAACATTAAAGACCATCGAGTATTGAGATATTTTGAAGATTGTTTTGGGGAAATCACACGACTTCCACCAAAAAGAGACATTGATTTCTCTATCAATTTGATGCTATGATTTGTCCCAATGTCTAAGACACCATATCGAATGAGCACACTGAAATTTAAACAGTTGTAGATGCACCTTAAAGAGATACTAAAGAAGATATATATTTGTGAAGAAATATTGGACCTTAAGGATGTGTATTGGTTTCATATAGTTGAATAAGGTCACCATAAATAATAAATATCATTTTCCAAATATTGATGATTTGTTTAATTAGTTGAAAGGTGAACGAATATTTTCCAATATCAATTTGAGATTAGACTATCATTAAGTGAGGATAAAGGAATACTATATCAACAAGACAACATTCATGATGAGATACGAGCATTATGAATTCACGAGAGTTCCATTTGGGATATCAAATGCATCGACAATTTGCATGTTCTTGATGAATGGAGTGTTCAAGGAATACCTAGACAAGTTCTTAATCGTATTCTTGGATGCTATAATCATATACTCTATCTTAGAAGAGGAATATGAGAAACATTTATGAATGGTGCTAAAAGTTTTAAGAGGGTATAAAGTATGTTAAGATAAGTAAGTGCATCTTTTATCAAAAGAAGATTCACTACTTGGGGTATATTATTTCAACTCATGAGACAATAGTTGATTCCAAGAAGATAGAGGAAATGAGAAGATGGTTAGCACCAAGAAATGTGACAGAATTCAAATCATTCATGGCCTTGCGATTTATTACCGAAGATTCATAAATGGTTTTTCGAAGATTGCAAGCTCAATCACTTCTTTGCGAAATAAGGGAGTGAAATTTGAATGGACTACCAAGTGTCAAGAGAGCTTTCAATAATTGAAAATCATCTTGACAAATGCGGCAATATTGAATATTGCAAATCCATATGAAAATTTTGTGGTGTGCATTGATGCATGCAAGGAAGGGCTTGGTGGAGTCCTCACACAAAAATATCATGTCGTACTTTATGAGTCCAAAAAATTAAAGGAGCATGAGAGGAATTATGCCACCCATGATCTAGAATTAGCATCCTTCGTTCATGCATTACAAATGTGGAAAAATTTCCTCAAGGAGGAAATTTGAGCTAAAGATAGATCACTGTGGTTTGAAACATTTGTTTGGACAACCCACATTAAATTTCAGACAAGTTCGATGGCCGCAATTATTTAGTGAATATGACTTTGAGATTAAGCACATCAAAGGAAAAGAGAATCAAGTGGTTGATGCACTCAGTAGAAGGGCACATGAGATGCATATTTCATCCATCACCATGTGCATGACTGATCTGAAAGATAAAGTTATTGCAACAAAAAATATAGATAAACACTATCCAACAATAAAAGAAATATTACAACAAGGAAATTTACAATGAAAATTTAAATATTATGAGTTGCAAGAGGATGGAATACTCATGTATAGAGGAAAAATATATGTGTCAAATTCTAACTAGATGAAAAATATAGTGTTGAGGGAAATGCACATTGTGCCATATGCTA
>SNQJ01S0018528.1:172501-184291 GCA_010110895.2 Picea sitchensis
CGCATATGAATTCCACCCATCAAATCATTAAGAGAGTGTCACGGAATTGTAAAAGAAGACAACGGATCAAATCGTGGGAATAGCGCTTGAAGTTACGGAGATGAATGGCACTAGATCGGAAAGTTTTAGATAGCAAAGTTATGAAGCTAAAAGATTGCAGCAAAACCTAATATGCCATGTAATTTGCTATATAAAAGGTGTTTTCGATCTGCAATTCAAATTTCAGATCATTGAGAAGAAATCCAAACTTGCCATGTGCTCATTCGACAGGTTGTGTGCTGCAAAATGGTAGCGAATTAGGGTTTGCTATTATAATTTTAGAGAATACCGAGAACAAATGCAATCTCGGAAACATGGGCACTAAGGTTGCGAAGAAATGGCATTGAAAACGCGGTTGGAAATGCCTGATAACTTCACGAAGAAATGGTAGCCTGTGCTCGCTGAAGTGTATTCGCAAAGGTAAGGATTCATTGTTCGGTGAATCACATAATTTTAAGGGAACAAGTTAACAGTGTAGCAAACCGTGTGGGAGAATTACCAAACAACAAATAGGTTACCATATCACCATACAAAGGAAATCACAACAGTATATAGATCACAAGGATTTTGCACACAAACATTTTGGAAAAGTTTGCAACAGAAGATTTGCAGCTTAGTAATATTACGTGGTAAATCCGAGGGATTTTACTAGCAAGTCAGGAACAATTGCACACTAGCAATGTCAAAGTCTTTCTAGATTAATCTTTTTCATTCTCGTGGAAGAAATACATTAATCTTTTTGATTCTCATGGAAGAAATGGATAGCTCAAGTTTACATGTAAGAAGTTTCATGGGTAAGCAATGTTGATATTATGGTAGCTCTAGAGGTATTAAGTCATTCCGTGAAGGTGAAGATTCCGTGAAGATAGAGAGAAACCCTAAATGGTTGGAGAAAAACCCTAGAAGACAAGTAGGATCAAGAGAAAATGTAATATTATAGAAGACAAGTAGGATCAAGAGAAAATGTAATATTATGTTATTAGCCTAGAAGAGTAGAAGTGGACCCAGTTAGGTCACTTGGAGGACTATAAATAGAGGGCACTAGAGCTCATTTGTTACTCAGTCACTCGAAACTACATAAGACCAGTAGTGAGCAAGTTTGGAGAGCAACTCGATTTTTTTTTGTTTTGGCTTGGATTTTCTCTTGGCCATGGTTTGGACTTTCTGCTTGGTACTGAGAGAGGTAAGCTACCTTGGTTGGCTATTGGTTCTAGGGTTTGCTTCCAGAATTATTCTCTCTGTCAAGGTTAAGGTGCTAGAGGGTGGCATGGGCCTATGGTTCGGTGACAATATTGCTATATTGTCTATGGTGAAACGAACACACCTACTTTTCTAACACATTATGGGTCCACACTATCTTCAAACACTCTAACCGTTGAAAGATAGATTGGGAGGGTTTTCTCAGTTGCAATTGTAGTCAAAGTTTTTGCTGCAACAATGAAACCCTAACCCTCTTGTTAAGTAACCTTATGTGAAGAGATTGACCTAATTTCTCGATAGACGAGTGTGCCCTAGCTTAGCGCACCTCCTGGTACTCTCACCAAGCCAAGACCTCAAGGTTGAATTTTTGGTCAAAATCAAAGGTTTAACAAGTCAAAGTAGTAATGACTTACTCTATGAAGACAAAAAACAAGTTAGAAGGGGTGTTGGCCCTTGACCAAGTTTTGAGGATCCTTGGTCATGTTTGACCTAATTTCAGGACTTCGAGAGGTTGTCGAAGGCGGAGAGCAAGACGAAGTGGAGCGATGTAGCGAGTATGAATGGCTAAGTGCCCTTTGGCAGTTGCAAGTTGTGCTAAGTGCTAGGGTTTGATCTATGTGATCGAGATCTGTAAGTCCTTTGTACATACTGTGTGAGACTTGCAGAGCTAAGTGCAAGTCATTGTAAGAGACTGTGTGAAGGCTCGGTGCTATACCTTAGCAAGAAGAAGGAGGATATCTCTTGTCTTCTATGGAGTAGAACTTGGATGCTATGTGCATGTAAGAAGCTTGACCAAAGATAATAAAGAAGAGAAGAGTTGGTGGATGTAGCCGGAGGGTGGGGGTGAACCACATACATGCTGTGTTGCTCTACTTTGTGTGATGTATTGATGTGTTTATATGTTTGTTTTCTTAGTGTTTTATATTGATGAATTATTTGTTGATGATTAGTGCTTAATATTATGGATGGATATTAGATGTGACTTATATACATGTGCTTAGTGCTTGAACCTCCTAGATGCTCGGTCTAGTTGAATACTGCGATGCTCTATAATTAGGGTTTATCTGCACTGTAACTCCAACTGGATATTGATGAATGTTAACTCTTGAGTTCTTTGTTAAGTGTTAGAATCATAGATCTATGTCCCAGCTAAAGTTGCAGACATCCGAGTCTTGCAACCACCCCTACCTCTACCTTGGGTGACACTTCATCTTCTTTGCAGGTGTTGCCGAAAGGGACGGTAGTTAGGGTTTTGTTGGTGCGTTGTTGTAGCATTAAACCCTGGGTTTTCCCCTATGCCAATAAATGGTTCCGTTGTTGGGACCTGAAACTGTGATTGCTGGGAACTGAGGAAAAATAAGCTTTGTGCGAAGATCTGACCTGAAATTGTGAAATCTCTGTGCGTAGATCTATCACTCTAGTGCGCAGTATTTTACTCGATCTGTGAAGCTATGTGCTAAGAAAATAAGTCCAATCTAAAGAAAAGAGGTAAGATCTAAACGCTTTGTGTTGTGATAGAGGTAAAAATAGTGAAAAAGTTTTAGATCTCGAAGCTTTGTGCTCTTCTGAAGATACGATTATTGGAAAATTTTGTTTCTAAATTATGGATCTAGGTATGTTTGATAAGATTTGTCCTAGCTTGAAAACTAGAGCACTCATAGATGAAAGAAGATTTGATATGAGTAGATCTGATAAGAATAGTGAAAGATATGTTATACCTATGCATAGAGAGAATGTTAGCACTAACAAATGGATGGAGGATCCTAGAAAGAATTTTTTGTAGGTTAGCTACCATGATCTTAGTGTGCAATATAGGAAAGGCTCGGGATCATTTAAGAGAAAGAGAGGATTAACCATTTGTTACAGTTGCATAAAACCGAGACATCTTGCTAAAGAATGCCCTGGTAGAAGACCTAGTTGACTTCGTTGCAAAGCTATGAACCATGAAGTTTTGTATTTCCCTAGAATGATTTATAAGGTTGAAAGGATGAATATGAGACAAGAAGACCATGAGAAAGATCAAACAACTGAGATTATGAAAAAACCCCAGAAAAAATAAAAAAAAGTATTTCTACAGATGAAAGAAACCCTGAATGACCACTCACATATCATCTTATGAAAGATCTTCAAAGAAAAAGAATGCATTGAAGAAAGAATAGGAGACTTCGACATTGACTTTGTTTTGGATGAGGAAACACACGTGAATATTATGACAGAAAGAACTTGGGAAATTCTAGGAAAGCCTGATATGATTCCTTCATTGGGAGGAATAGGATTATTCAGAGGAAAGTTGATAACCTTTTGTGGAAGACTTACTCAGATATCTATGCGTGCCAATGGAAGAATTTGAAGTTGTTAAATTTACTGAGAACAATGCTCCATTTGCTATGCTACTAGGAAAACCTTAGATTGAAGAAAATCAGACCAGAAGAAAAGAAGAAGAAATATTAGAGCATAAGAAGAAAGAGTTAAAATATTTCATGACTAGGAGGATCACACACTTGATTGAAGAAAAGGAGAACCGAGTGAAGCTACTTAAAATCAGAGACTTGGATGTCGAAGTAGAAAGAACACTAGAAGACCTACAGAAGACTAAAGTACCTATTCCTGATATAGATGAAGTATTACCCCTGATTTCAAGGAAAGAATCTCACCAGCGCAAAGTTACTCTGCCAAAAGAAGACAAGAATTGGAATGGAAAAAGGAATTCTGAGATGAAGCTCACCAGAAGGAAGGCTAGAAAACTAAGTAAGAAGAGAGATAAAATTGAAAAGTTACAGAAGGTTCGAGAGGGAACCTCCCAAAAGGAAAATTTGCACAATTGGAACTTCGTCAGGATATCAGAACAACGTCACATGGCACTTCACCGTGGCGAAGTAATATAGCCATTAGCGACAGTATAACCGTTAGAGTGACAACCCAAACGGGTAGAAATGCATTTATGATCAGAAAGTTTGCCACCAGACCGTTGGGACCACGCCATAACGAACTGAACCAAGATAATGAAGGCTTCTCACCCGTTGCAAGAGATTTGTTGCCAAATTATCTATTTATCCCATCATGCCAAGCAACGAGAACACTTTTTCTAACCGTGAATTTGAGTCCACAAACTAGTTGATTTCTCACAGTGATCATCGCATTATTGCCATTCATCCCATTGCATTGAGCAGTTACTCTTCGAACCTAAGATATTCAACCACGAGCGTGCATGACGAACGAGCTTAGCATTGTAGATAAATATGTTGAAGAAGTTCTCATTGACCTAATGCCTGAAAGAGTAATGTCTGAAAGAGAAATGTCTGCAAGTAATCAAGCGTCATCGACGAGAGGACTGCAAGCCTCTTCGTCCACTGCTTGTGGAGCTAGATCATCCCTATCATAAGTGGAAAAGAGAACCAAACACAGATATGACCTAGAAAATGTGAAGTCGATCCCGTCCATATGTCTCGATTACATCCCTCCTCTGGCCATCACGGTGATTCGAGATAGTTTGTCAAGAGATTTTGAGTACTCCATGATTATTGTGTACCTCCTGAAGGGGATACGCAGAGTTTGCGCGCAACAAGAAAAGATCACTGCATTGAAGTTCAATGACTTCAACCTCGAAGACCACAATAACTATAGTATGTTTGCACCGTACAAATACCTAACCAGGACGAAGGGGAAGAACTCCAAGATAATCCCCCAACCGTGGATGATGAACCTCGCGCAGTCCACCGTGCTAAATGTAATGAAAATCCCACACTTCGGAAGGCACCAGAAAGTCAACACCTGTGTCAAGCTATTGCTTTCATGTTACCATGGAGGTTATGTATGGCTATACCATCGTATTATAGTCGATCTAATGTTGATCCACATGATCACGGGATTAATTATGCAAGGACCCGACCCATAGGAGTTATATCCAAGAAAAGACACAGATCGTGCACTAGAACATAAGATCAGAGATACATACGATGATGTTGAAAATGGGATGAAAGACTACAAGGTAACCTCCATCCAGAATGGCGCAGTGCGCCTAGCCTGCCAGCTAATAGCCGAAAATTTAGTAAGGAAGAACAGACCTATGCAGGTCACATGATTTATTGTTGACCTCGCAAGGAAGTGTGTGGAAGACCTGTATATGAACTGGGAAAAGTAGCTAGTTAATCAGCTGGAGCTAGACTATCGTGAAGCACAAGATCAATGCTACGAGTTCCACTTTAGCTGGTTCCTGATCCTCATCACCTTTGTTTCTTGGGAGATGTCAGAAGGTGCAATATTCCCAGATATTGAACCATTTTATCCGCTTGCTGCAAAGTTCACCACACTCCGGTACTCAAGTTGTATGAACAAACAATGGAAGTCGAATGTTGTTTTTCACACCTATTACCTTCAGCTGAAGAGAGCCATCGAAGCTAAACCTCACATGACCCTGAACACCCTATAGAAGTTATAACCCCTGATGAAGTTCAGTGTAGATCGACACTTCATCTACATAACAATGTGAGCCGATGAACATAAGGAGAAGCTTCAGTCGTACTACAAGCTCATGGAAGAAGAACCTGGAGGAGATCATTAAGGACTGGTCCGCAGACCTCCTTACTCCCGCAGACCCTGCAGAGATGTTTGACCTTGACATCCCAGAGACCACACATAAAGAACATGATACACCTGGGCCCAATAGAACAAGGAAGACCGAAGAGGTCCAAGATTTAAGAAGTGCCCCAGGAAATACTGCTTCAGTATCACCTGACCGAGGGGGTGATGATGAAGTAGAAGATCTAAATGGCAAAGGAGATGGATAGAAGCCATGTGAAGTAACACCGCCCAGAGACGAGGTTGATCCCTTGAAGAAGAGGAATTTTTCTCCCCTGAAACCTTCTTCCTTGAAGACATTGAAAGCCACCATGACCAAGATGAAKATTGTGCTTACTGCTGATGATTTTGACTTCATCATCGCAACTCTAAATGATGCTTTGCTGGAAATCATGGAGAAACAGGAAGCCAAGAAGGAGGAAATGTACAATAGAATTGAGGTTGAACTCTGAGGGGTACAACAAGCCCTTCATTCCATTCGTGTGGTGTCCCCCTTCAAGGTACAAATCAACTTCTATATTTCTATATTTGAAGGTCAGATAGACGCAGATGCTATAGAGAAGTGGTCGAATCTACTATAAGGGTATTTTTCTTTCCATAAATTTTCGACTAGACAAAAGATTACTTTTGCGCTCCTCAAAGCCACTGCCCATGTCAAATATTGGTGGGAAGATTTCTGTGAGAAAAAGGAAACATAGGAACCCTCATTATTTACATTCGCGACCACCTGGGAATCCTTCAAGGATTCTATTAAGGAACAATACTACCTTTGCGGAAGTTATGACGAATTGTATACCAAATGGACCACACTGCGGCAAGAAAGAGACCAAGTAGTGCCAGAGTTCACAAATATCTTCCATACCTTACGCACCAAGATGGGTATCAAAGATTCAGAGTGGCATCTAGTTCTCAAGTATCATAATTCTCTACATAGATACATCTAGACCAAAATGGAATTTCTCGACATCTTTTCCTTGGGCGTGGCCAACGATATGCCATCAAAATCGAGTTGAAGCTCAAAAAAAAGACACAGCAATTTGGGTCTAGGAACCCCGCACAACAATAGCTAGGAAAGGGTGGCCCCAAACCACAGAAAAAAGGATAGAGAAAATATGGATAGTATTAGGAAAACCATTCCAATCCACAAGAAAATAAGAACACTCGAAAGACAAAGAAAGATACCGGAAAGTGGTGTGACTTCCATAAGAGCGCTTGGCATAAAACTGTTGATTTTCTCTCAAAGCAGTCGTTGGTGGCCGAAGTGAAATCCTCTAAATCTGATGCGGGTTCTGAATCTGATTCAAAACTAGAAAGGGGAATATAGATCATTGATGCGGAACCCAATGCCACCATTGCTACCACCAATCTCTAGCCTGGTGAACCAGACGAGCTAGAAGAAGGCGACCGCCTTTTCCATTCGCATACGTGGGTAAAATTCACCCCGCTTCACTTCATCATTGATAACGGTATCCAAACGAATCTCATCTCAGCAGAGGTCATCAAGTGACTGGCCCTGCCAACAACACTGCACCCAAAACCCTACACCATTGGATGGCTCTGCCAAGGAAGTGATCTTCGTGTTATCCAATAGTGTCGACTATCGTACAACATCAAGCCCTTCAAAGACATGGTATTTTGTGATGTTTCTCCTCTTAAACTTAGTAATGTTATTTTGGGCCAACATTATTTATGGAAACATCATGTTGTATATGAGTTTATTATTAGTTTGAACATGAAATTGTACACGATACCCAAGGAAGTCCATCCTAGTCCTATTTCCTTGATCTCTACCAAGCAATGCAGGAAGGTCATCTCTCAGAAGGGGAAGTTTGTCTTCTTCGTGATTTTCTCTCAGAATGAGCAGAAGATTGTAGCCACATCCAGGGTCTCCATGACTAATCTCTCCATAGAGTAGAAGCAAGTAGATAAGGTCATGGAAGAATACTCAGATATCTTCTCCTCACCTAGTGAGGTATCTCTGCACTATCAGTTCAAGCACCCATTGATCTGACCCCTGGTGCACCGCTTCTTAATGGGACAGTCTACCATTGCTCCCTATTAGATAATGAGGAGATCAAGCGGCAGATCCAAGAACTTCTCCACCAGAGGCACATCCATCCCATCTCATAACCTTGTGGGATCCCAAGCGTGCTGGTACAAAAGAAAGATGGAACCTAGTGACTCTACATTGATTACCGGGCTCTAAATAAAATCATAGTCAGAAAATGGTACTCGATTCCCCGAATCAACGACCTCCTTGATCAACTCATAGGGGCCAAATACTTCAGTAAGATTGATTTTAAGTTTGGCTACCACCAGGTCCCGATAGAACAAACAAATGTATGTAAGATTGCCTTCAATTCAAAGGAATGTCTTTTTGAATGGTTGGTCATGCCCTTTGGTTTGAAAACTACTCCATCCACTTTCATGAGGATGATGGACGATATCCTGCGACCATTCACCAATACATTTGTAGTGGTGTATCTGGATGGGATTCTCATTTACAACAAGACTTTGGCAGAACACTTGTAGCATATTGAATAGGTTCTGCACACCCTTAAAAAGCACAAGCTATACGCCAACTTGGAAAAATGTTCCTTTGGCGTGCACAAGGTCCATTACCCGGACTACATCATTGATCAACATGGAGTACATGTATATCCAACCAAGATCCAAGTCATCTGTGACTGGCCAGACCCAACCACACTCACTAAACTTTAGATATTCTTGGGCCTTGCCAATTTATACCACAAGTTCGTGTTGGGATTCTCCCATATTGCATGGGCCCTCAGTCAAATAAACATGGGTGGTGGTAAGGTGAAATTTGTGTGGGGCCGGTCCCACCAACAAGCGTTCGATGATTTTAAGAAAAATGTGTGCTCAACTCTAGTACTTTCACTACCAGACCTAGAAAAACCCTTTGAGATGGATACATATGCCTCAGACTATGCTATGGGCATCATTATCACTCAACACGACCAACCTGTGGCATATCATAGTAAGGCACTATTAGATGTTGTTCATAAGTACCCTACTTATGAAAAATAAATGTACTCCATTGTGCAAGCCTGCTGCTAGTGGAGACATTACATTCTTGTGAAGGAGACATTAATCCACACTAATCATAATCCACTGCAGCTCATGCAGACATAAGGAAAATTGCAGAATGATCGCCATCAAAAGTAGTCCACATATTTGTAGAAATTCCATCTCAACATCAAGTATAAAACAAGAAGCACCAACCGCGTTGTTGACTTCCTCATCAGACCTCCATTCGGGACACTCACCATGGTGATAGACTCTTACAACCATGAGACCTATGGATGGCCCTAATTCTATGAGATAGACCTAGACTTTGCCACCGCCTACCAAATGTTGGGCACAAACGCAGTTGTCGATAATTTCCATATTCAGGATGGGATGTTGTGCTGTCTAGGCCATCTCTACATTCCATCAAGAAAGCAAGCGAAGATTATCTAGGAAGCCCACTATAGTTTGGTGGCAGGACACTTCAGCGTCGAAAAGACAACGACAATGTTGCAACAACATTTCTACTGGAAAAAACTTCAACAACAGGTCAACAAGTATATCAGGTCTTGCACTTCCTGTGATATTGCCAAACTAACCACTAAGAAATAGGGATTGTACACCCCTCTCCCTACTCCTAATAGGTCATGGGAATCCATCTCAATGGACTACATGTCGGGCCTCCCATCCACCAAGTGGGGAAATGACTGTGTTTTTGTGGTTGTTGATCATTTTTCTAAGATGGTGATTCTGGTCGCCTGTAAGAAGAGCATCACAACAAAGGCCACTGCCAAAATTTTCTTTGAACGAGTCTGGGGACATTTTGGAATCCCAAAAACCATTGTCTCATATCGAGACATTCGATTTCTGAGCACATTTTGGTCGATCCTCTGGTCACTGTTGGACACAAAGCTAACCAAATCCACGACCTTCCACCCCCAGACATATGGCCAAATCGTGGTCATAAATCAAATGATCGTGCATATCCTGCACATGTATAATTCCAAGCACCCTCGCACATGGGATGGGATTCTTCCCTATGTCCATCATAGCTACAGATGAGACCTGCATAGCTCAACCGAACACAGCCCCTTTCAGGTGGGGTTGGGATTCCAACCATTGGGTCCCATATATGTTGTGTTACCCCTTGCGGTCCCCTTGGAAGACTCATATCTTGCTCCAACTGAATCCGAAAAAGACACTTGGTTAATTGAGTGGATCCAGCATATCTGCCAACAGGTTTAGGACATCCTACAAAACTCCAATGACAAGTACAAGCAATTCCATGATCAACACCGGGTTCCACATAAGTTTCAGGTGGGCGACAAAGTTTGGTTTCACTTGCAAAAAGAATGCCTTAAAGGAACCCATCAAAATCTTATCCCACTTAGTTATGGTTCATACACCATCACCAAGGCTGTGGGTGATAGTTCTTTTGAGATCAACATTCCTCCTTTCCTTGGTCTGCACCCAATGTTTAATGTCAATCTCCTTGGACCTTATTTCCCACCATTATTGGACACTTCAGTGGTAGCATAACAACTGACACCAACATGGCTCAACCCCGACTACATACCACAGGAATCCAATGACTATATTGTGGAAAAATAGGTCAAGGGAGCTCACCATTGAAGGATCTATCTTTATCATGTTCTCAAAGCTGGGCAACTCCTACACCAAAGAAAGTGGCTTTCCCAGGGCCAAATTCAGCAGAAATTTCCTCATTTAATGGGGGAAATCAATGCAATGGAGACCATTTATTCCTAAAAATGGAGGATTGATCTAGGTGGATATCGGTGGCCACCCACTTATTGCATTGGCTTGAAAAATAGTTTTCCACCTTGGCAGTTTTTCGGGTTCTAAACTTTCAGGGTCATTTTGAGGCCCTAAACAATGTTTTTTGGGGATTTGGGGCCCAAGTGAATGCCAAAGGAAATGACATGGGCCAATCAAAAATATTTATTCTCAGTTAGACCTTTCCAATAGGCTATCATGCACCTAAAACGAGGATCGTATACAAAATTTATGACCCCGGGAAGTTGATGTACTAACTTACCCCAACGGGGCCCGCATGACTTTTGGCACTTCATCTCCTAGGGTTAGGTTTTTGGATGTATAGGGTTTGGGCATTCATATTTATTGTAAAACTTCCTTCAGAGCCTCATTATAGTCACCTTCTTGTGAATGAGCACAACCGTCACATCTCTTCTCAGAGATAAGCCGCCACCATTCCAACAAGCTTGTTTCCCCCTGCATTTTACAATTTCATCTTATTTCCTTATTGATTAGTAAACCAATTTTACTGTATCTCTATTATTTTGTGTTAAGCATCTTTTAATAATATATATTCATTTCATTCTTCTCATAAAATCTGGATCAAATATACACAATACAATAGAGACACAGATATACATGGTTCACCTAGTGTGGGCTACGTCCACCAGATAAATTACCAGGTCCTTCCTTTTTATTATCCAGCAAAATGAAGGGATACAACCTACATCGCATCCATTGTAACTTCATCTTCTTTCTTTCATAGTATCCTCTCTCAGAATACAATAATCACACACATACAAAAATGAAATACAATTCCCTCATAAATGAGGGTTTCCTTCTAGGGAAAACACCCCTAAAATAGCTTCTACCCTAAGATCTGTGACCTTATAATGAATGGTCTAGATTGGCTACAAAATCACAATATTTTACAAGGAATTTTTTCCTTCAGGGTATTTGCCCCTAGACCCTCCAAGGGAGAAAATCCCCATCGCTTGGAGGGGCATACAGTCTTCCATGGTGTAGAATATTTATGGGGTATAAACACAGTTGAAAATAAATACCTTTGAATAAGGAAGATAATAAGGCTCCACAAACAATACCTCCCTCACTCTATACCCCCCCTCTCTCTCTCTCTCTACCCCTATTTATATCTCCCTCGCTATCCCCCCC
>SNQJ01S0018528.1:184378-208102 GCA_010110895.2 Picea sitchensis
ATATCACTCTTGACCTCTCTTATTCTCTTGTTGTCTCTGTCCCTCCCTCCCCTTCTCCACCTTTCCCCTCTCTCTCTCTCCTACAAATACTCATGTCTTCCCCCTCCGCCCACCCTCCATTAAGTATCATTTTGTGTAACAACCCCACTATAATCCCCATTTTAATTAATGCTTAATGTAGGTATAATGTGTGGCCACAACCAAGCAATGTATATGCAAATTGTATTTCTGAATTTTAATAATAAAATGTGATACGAGATGTTGGGGGACATGGAAATAAATGGTGTCTAAATTAATCGACAAGAGAGGGGAGGGTATAAGAGAATGTATAAGCAGGGGGTCCAAGCTGTAATTACCCATGTCTATTAATTCAAAACACTTACTAAATTTTTTATTGGTATATGAACCTTCTAATTTTTTGATTGAGCATTCCCAAAGACAAACTCTGAACACATGTAAGAGGGTGGGTTTGAGGAGCCACATCCCATAGTTATTGAGAGCATGGGGGTTGAGTACAATCATCTTGGCAAATGGTATGGGTAGTTACAATAGTATTATGCAATCAATGTGTTGCATGAACAACAAGAAGAGAGTATAAAAGAAGAGATTGGAGTTGGAGAAACCATGGAGGGAAAATTATGGAGCATGTTCGAGCATTTTTGGAACATATTTGGAGTAGAATACTAAAGATATATTTTTTTAGGCCTGAAGATTTAACTCCTATGGAAGTTGCATTGTAACAACAAGTGATTGTTGTTGTTTTCTTGGTATTTTTCCCAGAAGTGAGTTCCCTTGAGCTTCCCAGTAAAGAGATTCATGGTTAACTATGCTTGAGAGACCATGATAAACAAATGGGACATCCGATGGAATGAGAGAAGTGAAATGGTACATTCCTTGAGTATGGTAGGTCAAGAGGAAGAGAGCTATTGGAAAATAGGGAGAGTTGTTGGAGAATAGCATTGGGTTGTGGTATTTCTGATCTTTGAGTGGAAAATGAAAGGCCATCCTCTTTTGTGGATTTTTATCCCCTCTCAGGAGTGACTTGCACTTGAGATTTAGAAGAACAAGTCTATGGTTGAGTGGAACGTCCATCCCAAGCAACTGGTTGCACAACTATTATAAACTGATAAGTGTTTTATATGTTTTATGGTTTCATTATGAGTTTTAGTTCTATTGTGCATGAAATCTATGTATGAGACTGCTTTAAATGTTTTTGTAATGATTTATTATATGCATTCATGTATTAATTCATCATTTTGTAGATGCATTTGATTAATGGTATATGAATAGTCAAATTTATGTTTAATTCATTGCTCGTAAGTTATAGGAAATTATTTAACATAGAACATTTTTAATTTATGAGTATTTCATTACGTAATGGACCTCAAATGGATTGGGGAATGTTATATTATGGTATCATATCCTATGGTTCAAACCATGAACCTGTATGGTCCAAGAACTAGTGCAAATTGGAAAAGTTTGTTTTTATATATTTCGATGAGTGATAAATTTGGGGGAAAACAAAGAAAAATCAAAGCGAAATCCCCAGTTTAGTGAGAAATTTTGAGTTTCAGATTCCTCATAACTGTCTAAGAGGTTTATTGGAGTCAATAGGAAGGATTGCAGAGTTAGATTTGACCTAGGAGGTCAAAAATTATGTTTTAATAATAGTTGAATAAGTTGGAGGAAGTTTGATGGATCAACGACCAAGGTCACATTTGAATTTGAGATCAAAGGCCTAGGTCCATCCTCGATTTATAAATAAATGATAAGTTTTCAGAGTTGGTCAATTGGAGCCAATTGAAAGTTGAGATTAATTTTCACTGGCTACAAAATGAATCAAATCGACAATTGAGATTCATTAGTAGAGTTGGGAGAAGTTTGGTGAATCAACGATCAATAGCCCAAATTCATCTGGTATTTGGTTGAAAATTTACAAGTGTTGGAGTTCCAAAAATAATTCACTAATGGTCGATGGTTGGATCAACGAATTCGATGAGGATTTTGGTTTGGCCAAAGGGATTCATCGATGATCAAGTGTCGAAAAAAAGTGGAGAAAGTTTTCATGTGTCCAAAAGAAATTGTCAATCACCAATGGTTGATGAACGAGGGTCAATGATTTCAAATAAGTGTTTAGTTTGTGCAAAATAAATATCTGATCGCTAACGACTTTTAATCGGGGATCAACAAATTTAGCGAGGAATTCATTTCATCCAAGAGACATTATCGATCGTTGATGAAGGAAAGAAGAGGGTGACGTGTCTTTCCATTACATCGTTCGCGTGTCATGCCATGTCAATATCCTCATGTCATACCACATCAAACAAAGTGCCATGTCAGTATCCATGTGTCATGCAAAATCATCATATATTTTGCATGCCACGTCAACATAGTTTCCCCATCCGATAATAGATGGTCGATAGCCGATAGTCGGGGATCGACTAAATTTGTAAACAAGTTGGGAATTTGTCGATGGGAGATCGTCAATGATCAGGGTTCGATGAGATCCATAGGAAAAAATTTGTTTGACAAGATAAATGGTCGATGGATAATTACTGATGATCAGGGTTTGATAAAATAAATGAGTGAATTTGGTTTACCAAAGGAATTAGCCGATCGTCGATTGCCAATGTAGTGTTGGAAAATCAACGGTCTAGATTACTTCAAATTTGTGATCGATGATGGAGATTTATTTGTAGGCTTGTCAAAGTTATATTGGATTAAAATTTGAGATTTGTTTTGATTATGAGATCAATGGTGTGGATTGAAATACTGTTATAAGAGTAAAAAACTCATTTTTTCTACCAAATTTTATAGTTTTTGAAGGTCATAAACGTGAAGAGTTATTTTGAGGCCCTAAATGAAATTTTTAGGAGTTCTAATTCTCAATACTACAAGTGCCATAGGAACTACATACAATGTTTACATATTAAATAAATATCTCGAGGAGAGATTTCCAATGAGCTACTATGTTCGCAAAATAGACTTTGTATGAGAAAGTTACAATTGAAACAATACGAGGTAAATTTTTGACACCAGTTTTCTTCTAGAAGGAATAAATCCTTGCTCATAAATCTATCTGGGTCTTAAGAGTAGTCTATGGAAATATTATGAACCATAGAATATATTCATGGAGCCAGATTTGGAATCTGGGTATGTCTAAGTTTCTCTAGACCATAAATCTAAGCTCAGAGCTCAGATTTGAGAAAACTAATAGTCGTTGGAAAGGTATTGATGAGGAGAAGAAACAAATCTATACAAAATTTTGAATTGGGCACTAAAATTTCTGAGAAAGTAATAAAGTAATTTTTGTAGCAATAAAAACAAAGCAATGAGTGGAAATTACATCTTGTGAATGTTGTAACCTTTTGCTCATAAATCATAGTGAGGCATGAGTACAGTTAGTGGAAATATGTTTCAGAGAAGAATGCATATAAAGAAAACAAAAATTAATTAGTGTATTGTCCTCATTATAAATTGATATTAAGAAAAAATTGTATTCTAATTAATGAAATGCTTTATGTTATGCATGTTATAATAATAATTATTACATGCACATTATTTCATTACTAGAAGTACATGAAAATAACTTTGGTTATTATATGAGGAATGGAGTTATTGATGATTACCAAGGATCTCACAACCATGAGGAGGAGGTATGAGGTCTTCATTTAGCATGGGAAATCATGAGATAGGGTGTAATGGAAGGAGAGGAAAGCATGATCCTATAACTATGAGAAGACTTCATATAGAAGTGTAGAGATATATGGAAGATAATTAATGGATTGTGAAATCTCAGGAAGAGATACTTCAGATTCTAAATATGTTGCATAGGTAAGTAAACAAATAATTTGGCACAAAGAAAGCAATTAGTGCTAGACAAATGACCACATCCAAATCCCATAGAAAAATGATGATCATGGGAATGAAAAGCATTCAAAAATCATGAGAAGGTGCATTCATTATTCAAGGAAATCAACAAGAATAAATCATGGAAGTTCAGGGATAGGAAGTATCCGAAGTGTGTCTCCTGTTAGGAGGCAGAGAAGAAGAAATGAAGAAAACATCTTGCAGGGTGAACTCAAGAAAATAAAGCCATCAAATTTCAATGAGGAGCATAAGAAAGGGGAAGAGGCCAAGTCTTGTCTATTGGATTTGAAGAAATATTTCCAGATCCATGATTACCCCTCAAGAGTAGAAGCAATAATTGCAACCTACCACTTGCAAGGAGAGGCATCCATGTGGTGGGATCAACTTAAGCAAGCCAAGTATCTTGATGAGAATAGGATCTCATGGAGGAAATTCAAAGAATATTTCAAAGAGAAATATTTTTCCGAGCATTATTATGAAATGAATATGAAAGATTTATTTGAACTCAAATTGGGGAGCATGACAATGGATGAATATGAGAAGATGTTCTTTGAATTTTTTAAGTATGTGGATAACATAAAGAATGAGAAAGTGAAAATCCAAAGGTTTATAAGTGTGTTACCCTCTTTATAAAATGACAAGATACAATATGTTAACCATAGGACTTTGGAGGAGACCATTAGAAGAGCATAACATATTTATGTGAAAAGTAGAGGAAGGACAATTTTCCAAAAATTTTGGAATGACAAGATGAAAGGTAAAAAATCAAAGACAGAAATGTTTTAAGACATTCTTTTTCAAGAAAAACTCTAAAGAAAATCAACAAGGTAAATAATCCTAAAATGAGCTCAACACAAGAGATTCATTTGGGGAAATGCCAAGGAAGCAGTTTGTACAATGTTGGGGATGTGAGGGAAATCACTTATATACGAATTTCCCTCAGAAATGTCAAAGAATGAGGACTGTTGACAATATTCGAGAGGATGAAATAGTTGAATACATGGGAGGAAACATGCCAAGTATTTACACATCCTTGGACAACAAGCAAGCATAATATCAATCCCCCATGATTGATGTGGAAGGTAAGATTGATAACTAGCCCATAGAAATTTTAATTTATTTTGGAGATAGACATAGTTACGTAAACTCTAACATTGTTGAAATATTTCACTTTCAAAGGAGTAAGCATAATAAATTTTTGTTAGTTGAATTAGCCACAAGAGCTAAGAGGAAAATCAATGAGCTAGTTAAATATTACCCGATGGACATGAATGGACAATGTTAGCACTCCGTAAATTTGTTAGGCTGATAAACAGACGATGAAGGTAAATTTTTCAACCAACTTTGATGCCCGAAACTAGCCTTTCAGACCTTGAGAGGGCTCTCTTAGGAGACTCTATCTCCGCGTAGGATATGGATTTGAAGCAATGGCTAGATTTAACACCTTTGATATAATGGGTTTTGGTTATATTGGCGCAAGAAAATAAGACTTTGGGCTATGGAGTTGATTCGAGGAAACAATAGAAACAAATGACGCAGTGACTGAACTTTGAGAGGATAAAGGCTAAGCAGAAATAGTCTTTAGTGTAAAATAGTAATGTGTGGCAGAGAGAAATTACAAGAAGTAACTCGAAGCACCGTAGTGGGTGAATTCAGAGTTAAATTTTAGAAGAAAAATGTTTTGTCTAAATGGCGCGAACAAGGGGCGTTGCGTAGCGAATCCATAGGTTCAAAAATTCGTTCTGAATTAGACAAAAATATATATAAGGATAACAAGAAGCATGTACATAAGAAAGGGAAAACAATGCATCCAACTGCTACAATTAGAATCTTTTCATCAAAATTACAGGACTTTTTCATTAATTTTCGGTCGAACTCAAATTACATGCAATAGATATTGTCTATACCAATTTTTTCCAACCACCTGGCTCACATCGAAAAGATGAAATACATAAGCAAGGGCACTGCTTGGGATGCCCTACTCTTCTAACTGCTATCTCTACAAACTAGGGAATTGATTTTTGCTGCGTAACAAAATTCTTCGCATGACGTTTTCCAAAAATAGACAAAAGATACATATGGCTACATCATGATCATTGTAATCCACCATGGGGATTCAGTTGTCGATCGAGTATTTGGATGGACAAGTGTATGTCAGAGTCCCATTTTCTATTGTATCGGATTTTATTTTTTGTTGTGCACCCATTCCTTGGGGAAGTGTGTGCGATAAGTGGCTAAAGATGGTCACGACCGTTATTAAAATGGAGAAATGCCTCCTTCAAAATTGTCAAGATTTTTCCTTTTGTTTGTGAATACAGGAACAAACTAGGCTAATATTGTTTCTTCTCCTCGTTGGTGAGAGTTGTGCGAGCTATCTCTTCAATCTCTTCACATTCTCTGTATTGTTTGGCATACCTTTCCTCTGCCAGTCGTTGAGATTTTCACAACTGTACAATCATATCATGTATCATGTGCCTCCCTAATATGTATTTTTAGCCAAGTCATGTTCCCTTCATGACCTTGTGATGTTGATGTTTTTATGGTCTTTGTCACCAGATGTTGTCTCAACTCTCTATTTTCTTTGTACAGTTTGAAAATGGCTAGCTTTGCTTGCTTCAGTTGTTGAGATGTCTCTTGACTATTGGCATCCGCGACATCCATCCTCCTCATTCTTCTCCCACTTTCTCGGCAGGTACATGCCAAAGGCTCTAGGAGGATGATGTAGATAAGTAATTGTTCAACGATTGGTCGTGCGCATGGCTCATGTGAGATTCGAGTTTCCCAAACTTCCTTATTCTTCCTTGGTCTGCCCCTTCTCTGAGGTATCCGTTGTTGGGGAAAAAGGGCTTCCACTATCCTTCCTTCCTGCCTTGTTCCTTCCACTCCAAGTTCTGCATAGTGTGATGTTTCCATTCCCCTGGGTAAAATAAAAATCCCTCTTTCATCCTTAGGGATGCCTGTTGTGAGTGAGAATGAATCCCAATCTCTTTGGGGTTCGGGTCTAGCTATTCTACCACTTCATGCACCTTTATTTATGCTTTGATAGACCACCATGGCATGACCAGTGTTTTTCCTGCGCGCGGTGACTCCGACGAGTACTGAAGATGGATAATTTGATCGACCTGGGCCTACCAGAAATCTTACAGACATAGCCTAAATCTGATTTTGTAAATAAAATGGGTGCAGGAGATCTAGGATTTATAACAGATCGAGTGAAAGGATGAATCGTTCCAACAAATAGTTAATTCATGGCGACTAGATGTTTTGAATCGAATTGCAGATTTTCCATGGCATATCCCCGCATGTAAGGTACAATAAATAAGAGCTGCAGGGGATACATGAAACGAGCGTTGCGATTTTTAATTCCCTCGGTCTTCATAATAAGATGATAATAGTTCCTTCACTTGCCAATGCAACTTCCATTAACTACCTGACTCAACCTGGGGAACGTAGAGACTAACATTGATAGGACCCGACTTTCTTGGAACACATACCTATACCATTCGTGTATGTTTTGACTCTGGCATCCCTTCCTGCTTCCAAGGTCCAATTGACCACTTGCTGACTTTGACCCCTTCACTGTTACGTACCTGACTTCACATGTTTGGACACATTGGCCATAGCTCGATTGAAAACTAACTCTAACTGAAAGAAAATTTGTGGGACTAATAGCTGGCTCCAACAGGGATGCTATCCTCCCCGCTAGGTAGCAAAGAACAGTAGACCGGGTGCCTGACCATTGGGCCTTATTTCAACTCTTTGACACTGCAACATGAAAAGAAGGATGCAACCTAAACCTATCGACGCAGTTTCTAAAAGACTCAGCATAAAACTCAGGGCCTTCACTTCGGGCTTCAATTTTCTGCTGACCTACTGACTTGACATAGAAATAAAATGACTATTTACAATGACAAATGACTTAAACATAATTTATTTCATAATATTTGAGGAAATTGTCATTTAGAAGCCCCCAACTAATGCACTCCCCATTCAGTTCTTCCAGAAAATAAGCATTATTTCCATGATGTGCATTGATTATGAATGGACCCGTTCACAGGTTATCAAACTTTTCATTCTTTCCTTTCTCCTCATTTCTCATGTCCCATCTCAACACTAGATCACCCAACCATAAATCCTCTGGCTTGGAACACTTGTCAAAGGATTTCTTCATCTTTTCCTAGTGGAGCTGTGATCGATTTTACACGTGTTCCCTCATCTGATGTGTGTGAACCAACTTGTTTATTCTTCTTTGTGCATCATTTGGCTCGGTCTCCTGCTCTTGGAATGGTTTTCTGACAGGCAATCCCAATCTAGTAGGGAAAATTGCATCTACGCCATGTACAATCTGGAAAGGTGACATTGAAATGGAATTCTTGGTGGTAACCCAATCTACCCACAACGCGTAGATAAGCTTTTTATGTTGAGCTTTCTTATTATCCCGTAGTATCCTTTTGATGATTCTGGTTAGGATTTTATTTGAGGATTCTACTAAACCATTTCCTTATGGGTAGTATGTCATAGAATACCCCAGGGTTATATTGTAATCTTGACAAAACGTTTCCATCTTCTTAGACTTGAATGTGTTCGCATCATCTGTTATGATCTTGAGGGGACACCTGAACCTTGACAAGATGTTTGTCTCCAGGAATTGGATGATGACTTCATCGGTAGTGTGTTTCATGGGGATCACTTCTATCCATTTTTTTAAGTAGTCAGTGGCTGTGAGTATCCATTTGTGTTGCACCTAGGATGGTGGATTTATTTCCCCTATGAAATCCAAGTCCCACTGCATGAAATATTCCTCAACTTATATCGAATTTAGTGGCAAGGGATGCATGTTTCTTCTCCCATCGAAAATTTGACATTCGTGGAAGCTCGAGACTTCTTTGTACATGTCTGCGAATATGGTAGGCCAATAGTAAACTGCCCTGAGGATTTTGTGTGTGGTAGTTGTTATGACATAATCATGTATGACAGGTGTTTTTCATTCGGAAAAGGCACCAGGGAAAAATATTGGCAATATTACGGGTCAAAACCCACTTTCCTAAGTTTGGAGGCCCAAACGCGTGATACTAAGGAACAAGCATATCTGGGCAGCCAGGACTTGTGTTCTCAGATCTATGGCTGAGGATCAATTGTGGACCCCCTTCATCATCTACCTTTATCAAAGGTGGGGGGGGGGTGGTCCGGAATGAGCAGTAAGGGGCACCCAAATCTAGGTGGATGAGATATGCGGACCCATATCTACGGCGCAGATTCCGTTCTAAATCCCCCTTTCTTTTTTCCTTTAATGAGGGGGGGGTTTGGAATGAGGTGGTTTCGAATGCGGGCCCCCTGCTATCATGGCACCCTCTCATGATGTCAGACCACCTCTCGCCTAAATCCGCTTACCACCTCCATTACCACCTTCACCAACCTCTGCCATATGTCCTCCACTCCGTCTCTCAACTCCACCCATCGCATCCTCCCTGGCAGATGGTCTCATCCCGTCCGCTGTTGTAGCCCTACATCCACCACTTAACACATGTACCTCCCTGTTCCACGCCACTCCCACTAATTTATGGTCCCCCTCTCTCTCACCAGTCGCATTTTGGTCGCCTTGTCACCTTCCCGTGACACATCACCTTGTCATTCGATGTCCTAACCTCTATTTTTCCATCCACATGGCCTCCCCCCATATCCTTCTCGCACCATGCATGTTAAATGGTATCTTCCTATCCACTGTCCATTCACCATATTACATCATGTGCCCTGTGTTATATTTTCCCCCGTCAGATCCTCATCCACGACTGTAGACCGGGCCTCCTCGCAGTATTCCAATGAACAAGCATCAACCAAAGAGAGGTCGTTGCGTCGTTCAAGCGCAAATTTGACCAGGAGCCTCTCAAATCCTGATGAATCGGTTAATGAAAATGTGGAAGGTGTGTGAGAAATCGTCTCCTTCCATAAATAGAAGTCCAAAAAGGGACAAAGTGCAGAGGTGATTGTTAGTCCTTTCTAAGAGAGATCGCGTTTGATAGAAGACTGCATGGGTAGTCTGCCCAAATTCTACATGCACAACCTGATAAGAGAAGATGAGCAATGTAAAGCATTGAATGTATGACTTGATCACATCTCGGACAGTTGGATCTAGTCTGAGTATATGTAGGCATTTTTGCCATTTTTGTGGGTATCGATGGTATAGATAAGCTCCCTATTGTCAAGTTTTAATGAAGCATTATTTTCCCTAGTTATGTAGATGTACATGAGACTTCTTGTTTAATGAAAGTCAGCTTCTTTCATTTCTCTATAACTCATGTGTTAGAACACCTGGCCATGGATGATCCAGTCGGGAGTAGTTTTTTCGTTGTGATGGAGGTTTGATCATAGTGGCATAACAACTAGTTTTAACAGGCTTTTCATGTTATCTCTCTTCTTTCTATACCAAGTAGCTCGGGAATGGAGGATCCAATTGAGCTATTATCATAGCATTGTGATGAAGTTTTGATCACCTCATTGTTATAGTTGTGACTTTATCGAGTCATATCCTAGTGTCTGAAGCCCTGGTTCAAGCTGAGATTGCACTTGGAGCTTTTCTTATTGCTTGTTCACTTACTCACCCTTTACTACACTTACTGACTGAAATTAGATTGAGACCTCACCTGCCCATGATTTTCTTGATACATGATTCTGAGTTAAAACGATATGGTTATGAGTTTACTTCCATTTGGTTACCTTTTATAAACCAACCCGTTACATAAAATACTGATCAGTATCAGGCTTACTCCTGCTGTAATCCAGGAGTGAATTCTGGTGCTAACATTTTTGGCACTGTTGTTGGGGATGAAGTTGAAGATTTTCCCCAGGATTGAATGACATTGAGTCTCTTATTCTAAAGGTGCATCAGGCATCAGAGCCTTCCAAGATTTTTATGGTGCACATGTCGACTCCACTGTGGAGACTTCATTGATGCGAACCCATAGACAATTCCATTGTTTCAACTGTGGCTTCTAGAGGCAGGCATACAAGGTCTACTCCACAACTGCCTTTAGCGTCACTTGAAGCTGACCTAGAGAAGATCATCAGAAATGGAAAGTCATTTGGAGGAGGTACCTATACTTCTAAATCAAGTATTTCTGACAATTTCCATTGTTCCATAGGAACTCCAACCCCTGCATCTCATTTTGTTTTATTTCTTTCTGTTGGAGTTTCCCGAAGTCTGAAGTTTGGGAGTGTTCCTGCTGAGTTTTCTCCTCCTGGTCTTGGATTGGAGGGGGAAAGCCTTGTCACTCCCCTTTCTTCTGAATTTGTACCTTTGCCTAGACCCAGGACCACAGAAGATTTCCCCACTCTTGTCTTTATCACCCCTCCTCCTATTACTATTGCAACCACTGTAGAAAGAGAAGCCTCTGTTAACTCAAGCCCTGTAGATTTTTATTTGAATCTTCCATTGTTTCCCTTTCCACCTGGAAGCTCAGTTCCAATCTCCCCTGTTCGAACTCCTTCCTCTCCTAGTTATCCTCCATCAAACATTCCTATGGTAGGAGAAACTCCCCCCATGACCAGGATGGAGGCCATAATAGCTGCTAGGTATGCTCCCCTTGTGCTGCCTCAGCCTCTCAATGCCCTTCCAGCAGATGTCTACCTCAAGAAGCTGCCCAAGTTTACAGGCAAAGGATATATAACTACAAAAGAACACCTTGAAGCCTTTTACAGTTTTACGGATCATCATGTCATCATGCATGCAGACATATGGATGATGATTTTTGTTCATAGACTTGAAGGTGAGGCTAGGAAATGGTTTAGGGCCTTTCCTCCTGGATCTATTGATGGGATAGAAGCTTTGGATAACACCTTCTTGAGATAGTGGGAAGATAAGAAAGACTTCATGTATTACATGACAGAGTTTGGGTCTTTGAAGATAAAGGAAAGAGAGTCTATCTCCGACTTCTCCAGGAGGTTCAATAAGATTCACAATAATATCCCTGCTGAGATAAAGCCCTCAGAAGCTTCAACCAAAATTACTTATGCCAGGGATTTCGACCTTGATTTCTGCCTTTTGTTGAGGGAAATACAAGCAACTTCCCTGGCTCACATGTAGGATGCAACAGTGGAGATCTGAAGCCTCCACATCCAGTTCTTCTTCCCTTTCCCCTCAGATCGATGAAGTAACTAAGATGTTGAAAACACTTTTAGCTGGGATGGAAAGGTTGGAATTATAAGGGAAGCATATTTACATAAATCCCCAAAATACTGATAACAAAGGTTTTAGGAGGACAAACAACAATGTTCCCCAGATTATGCCAAGGGAACAAAGGAACAAAGATAGGGATGATCATAGAATCCAGACTCCTCGTCAGAATAACCTGGTTGTTGGTGAGGAACAAGAGGAAATATATGAGCTTGATCCTGAAATTCATTATTTTGGAGACACTTCCCCGTTTCCTCATTTGAATCGATTAGCATATGAGGAGTCTCTCATGGACAGTCATCTTAATGAGTTGATCAAGGGAGATAAGGCTAGCAGTAGCCAAAATAGATACAACCTCAGATCCAAGAAGAAAGATGGAACACCTGATGTTCCTGAGCATCCCACCAGAGAAGAGGAGCCTGCTAAAGATATGGCAAACAACAACCAAGGTAAGAAAACCCAAGCCCTCTCTCCAGTAGTCCAAACTCCTATTTCTAAAGTAAAAGAAATCATGAAGCTCATATCTTATTTTAATTGTGAGCATGAAATTCATAAAATCAGAATCCCTGTACCCCTCTCTGAGCTGGTCAAACATGAAGATTTCAAAAGGATCCTCTCTAAGATACTACATTTTGAGCCCTCATATCATCCCTTAGACTCAATTAACTTGCAAGATGAAAAACCTGCAGTAATCCTAGGTCCTATGGTGGAAGACAAATATTATTCATCCCCTCCCTTCTACACATCCTTGAACATACATGACAAGGTGTTGCACAACTTCTTGATGGATTTAGGGGCCTCTCATAATCTCATGCCCAAAAATGTCATGGAAGAACTCAGTTTGGAAGTCACAAAGGCCTACCATGAATTGTAATCATTTGATTCAAGGAGAGTGCAATGTCCTGGAGTCATCAAAGACTTGGTGGTGTCCTTATTTCAGTTTCCCATGAAAAGTGTGGTCATGGACTAAAAAACTATTGTCAAGATATTGGATTAAAAAACTTGGAGGAACATTACAGATGGACCTTAGATATGCCACCATTCTAGTATTTACAGGGGAGCACAAAAGACTATACATAGAAGCTTAGCTGGCCTACATTGTCAGTGATGAAGTAGACCCCACAAATCATCCCTTCTCTATCCTTGATATCGATTTGGGATCCATCTTGTTGCAGCTCACCAACATCCCAAAATCTCCTCTTCAAATCATAAAGAATCCCATTCTCCCCCATGAAGTCTCTCCCTCAATTAATTCAGTATGGAAAATGTTCTTTGACAGGGCTTCTTCTAAAGATGGTGCTAGTGTTGGGATAGTTTTGGTTTCCCCTGCTCAGGAAACTATTCCACTATCATACAAATTAGAGTTTGCAGCTACCAATAATGTGGCAGAGTATGACGATCTCATTTTGGGCTTAAGGGATGCAAAGGACATTGGGATTAAAGAGATCATCGTGTTTGGAGATGTTGATTTGATTATCCAACAGATCAGAAATGTTTATCAGGACAAACACCCTCGACTTAGGAGTTATAGAAATGAAGCATGGGACCTCATTGACAGTTTTTTCCTAGCCTTCAATATATCATTCACTCCAAGAGGAGAAAAATCTGTGGTTGATTCCCTGGTTACTTCAGCTAGCAATTTCAAAATTCCACTGCCACCTAAGCTCATATATGATACATAAGTGAAATACAGGCCCTCCATACCTAACAATGTCAAGCATTGGAAGGTGTTTTAAGATGATCTTGATATCAATAGATTCCTAGAGATTGTTGAAGAATTTTCAACACTGCACATTGATCAAGACTCTGCCTCTGAAGAAGAATCTCAAGCTGATACTTTTCTCAACAAAATTGTTGATCATCTCATTGTTCAATTGCCTAGAAATTACATCCCAAAGGGACTGATTCCTTTGGAAAGACTGTTTGAAAACAATGATGTAGCAATAAAGGGACAAATTTCAAAAGATAATGTTGATACAACTGAGTGCAACATTGGCACAAAGAAGGAACCAAAGCTTGTCAAATTGTCAAGCAGCTTGACAAGAGAACAAAGGGATGAATATGTTGGATTATTGAGGGAGTTTGCTGATGTGTTCACCTGAACGTATGAAGACCTCAAGACTTATGACACAAATGTCATTGAACACAAGATCCCACTGAAAGAGGAGGCCAAGCCATTCAGGTAGAAGCTAAGAAAGATTAATCCCATGTTATTTCCTATCATGGAAAGAGAAGTGAAGAAGTTGTTAGATGATCAAATCATCTTCCCTTTGAGATAATCTGAATGGGTGGCCAATTTGGTCCCAGTAAGGAAGAAAAGTGGAGAGATCAGACTTTGTGTTGATTTCAGAAATCTAAACAGAAGCTCAAAGAAGGAAAATTACCCCCTACCTAAGATGGAACACATATTGCAGAGGGTAATAAGTGCATATAGGATATCCATGATTGATGGCTTTTCTGGCTACAATCAGATATCAGTCCTGCCTGAGGACAAAGAAAATACATCTTTCACCACTCCTTGGGGCACATTCATGTATGCCAAAATGCCCTTTGGATTGATGAATGTAGGGGCAACTTTTCAGCAAGCCAAGGACATAGATTTCATTGGGCAGAGGGATAATCTTGTGGTGATCTATCTAGATGACATAATAGTCTTTTCTAGGTCTGATAAAGAACATTGTTGTCACCTGAGGAAGGTCTTCCTGAAGTGTAGAAGGTTTGGTCTTTCTTTAAGCCCCAAGAAATATTTGTTTGCCATGAAAGAGGGAAGGTTGTTGGGGCATATAGTACATGATGAGGGAGTGAGGATCGATCCCAACAGAGTGGGGGAAATTCAAGCCTTATCACTCCTAAGGTCGAAGAAAGAAGTCCAGTCTTTCCTGGGAATGATTAACTTTCTAAGAAGGCTTGTTTCAAATTATGTTGAGTTTTTGAAGCATGTTATAGCCATGCTCAGAAAGGGGAATGAAGTAAAGTGGACTGCTGAACCCAAGGAATCCTTTGACCAAATAAAAAAATCATTGACTGAGGCACCTGTGCTTATCAATCTTGATTATTCCAAGAACTTCCTGATCTTTTCTTTTGCCTCCATTGATATAGTGGTTGTTTTCCTACTATAGAAGAATGATGCAAGGCTGGAGCAACCTATTTCCTTTTTCAACAAAGAATTGAGGGATGTTGAGATTAGGTATGACATTATGGAAAAGCAAGCCTATGCCCTAGTGAAAGCACTCAAAAATTTTAGAGTCTATGTCTTGCACTCAAAAGTAATTGCATGTGTTCCTTCAACCTCTGTGAAGGACATTCTTATACAACCTGAAATAGATGGTATAAGGAGTAAATGGTTTGCCAATATCCTTGAGTTCGATCTGGAAATAAAGCCCACCAAGTTAGTTAAAGGGAAAGGTTTGGCCAAGATGTTGGCTTAATCCAATTGTAAAGTTTTGGGGGTTGACTTCATCAACCTTTTCTCATAAGTTCAACAGGTAGAGTTGTCTGATGGAAATCCTCAGGACAGTTTACCATTAGAAGAATGCACTTGGTATGCATACATTATATATTTTCTGCAAGAATTAAGACCCCCTGATGGAATGGGAAAAACAAAGGCAAGATCTTTAAATCTCAAAGTAATTAGATATTGCCTTATTGACCGAGTCTTATATTGGAAAGACCCTCTAGGATTTCTTCTGAGATGTCTAAACCCACAAGAGACCCAAAGAGTCATGTTTAATTTCCATAGCACCCTATGTGGGGGACATCATTTCTTGAAGACCATGACCTACAAAATTCTCAGGGCTAGTTACTACTGGCCCACCTTATTCATTGATGTATGCAAAGAATTCATAGAATGCATCAGATGTCAAAAATTCTCAAGGAAGCACTAGTGCAAATCCTTGCCATTAAAGCTTGTAGTAGCTTCAGGACCCTTTCAACAATGGGGGTTGGACTTCATTGGAGAAATACATCCTTCCTCTAGTGGAAAACATAGGTGGATCCTGACTGCCACTGATTACTTGACCAAGTGGATAGAATCAATCCCTACCAGGAATGCTTCTCATAAGGTAATCATTGGATTTATCGATGACATCATCACAAGGTTTCGCTGTCCCAACAGGATTGTCACGGATAACGATGCATATTTCAATTTTGAGCCTCTGGTCAGGTTCTATTAGCAGTTTGGTATTTCACTAATTCACTCCACTCCCTATTACCCTCAAGGCAATGGACCGGCGGAGTCTTCCAACAAAATCTTAATCAAGCTCATTAAAATATTGCTAGAAGAAAATAAGAAAGCCTGGGATTCAAAGCTCAAATTCACTCTTGGGATAATCAAGTGACAGCCAAGAGGTCCCTCGGCACCTCCCCTTTTCAACTTGTTTATGGGACAAAAGTTGTATTTCCCATCCAGATGGCTCTCCCCATAGAAAAATTCTTTCAAGAGTATGAAGGAGAGCCCGACAATATGGTCAGAAGAATTCATCAGTTGGTGGAAGTGTGGAAAACAAGAGAGAAGGTAATGGATATAGCTCACGATCATCAACAAAAGATCAAGAAGACCTTTGACAGATAGGTCAGGAAATAGGGATTCGATCTGGGAGATCTGGTGCTTAAGTGGGATGCACTTACGCAGGATAGAGGCAAACACAACAAGTTTGAAGCCCTCTGGATTGGGCCCTTCAAAATATCTGAAGTATTTTCAAACAACACCTACAGGTTGCAAGATTTGGAGGGCGAGGAAGTTTTCAATGGCCCAGTGAATGGGAATTTCTTGAAGAAATATTTTGTTTGAGCCATAAGTGGCTCCTTGATTTATTGTGAATATTGTTTTCCTGTTTGTTTCTTCCTTAATAAATGAATCCATAGCCCAACAGTAAAGAACTGAAGATGCAAAAGAGTTATTGGCATCTGACAGGGAGAAAGCCATCCCCCATGGAGACTAATTTTATCACATAATCATGTATGAGGGGTATTTTTCATTTGGAAAAGGCACCAGGGTGAAAAATTGGCAAGATTGTGGGTCAAAACCCACTTTCCTAAGTCTAGAATCCCGAGCGCATGATACTAAGGAGCAGGTAGATCTGGGTAGCCAGGACTTGCACACTTAGATCCGCGGTTGAGGATCAATTACGGACCCCCTTCCCCCTTCATTTGTTCTACCTTTATCAAGGGGTGGAATGAGTAGGTAAAATAAGGGGTGGCTGAGATCTACGATGCAAGTTTCGTTTCAGAACCCCCTTTCTTTTCTGCCTTTAATGAGGGGGGTGGGGTCTAGAATGAGGTGGTCTTGAATGTGGCCCCCTTGCTATCATGGCACCCTCTTGTGATTTCATACCCCCTCTCTCCTAAATCTACTTACCACTTTCGTTACTACCTTCACCTCCCTCTGCCATCTATCCTCGACTATGTCTCTCACCTCCTCCCATCGCATCCTCCCTGGAAGATGGTCTCATCCCGTTCGCTGCCACAACCCTACATCCACCACTACACATGTTTACCTCCTTGTTCCATGCCACTCCCACTTGTGTATGGTCCCCCACTCTCTCACCAGTCACATTTCGACTGCCTCATCACCTTCTCATGTGATGTCCTAGCCTTTGTGTTTTCATCCACATGACCTCCTCCCATCTCATTCCTGCACCATGCATGTTAAATATTTGTTGCTTTTCCACCACCCATTCACCATATTATGTCATGTTCCCTGTGTTATATTTTCCCCCATCAGATCCTCATCCACGATGATAGACTAGGCCTCCTCGCAGTATTCCAACGAAGAAGGAACAACCAGGAGATGTCGTTGCATCGTTCAAGTACAGAGTTGACCAGGAGCCTCTCAGATCCCGATGAATCAGTTAATGTGAATGTGGAATGTGGGTGAGACATCATCTCCTTCCATAAATAGAATTCCAGAAAGGGACAAAGCGCATAGGTGATTGTCAGTCCTTTATGACAGAGATCGCATCCAACATAAGACTACATGGGCATTCTAACCAACCTCTACATGCATAGCCTGACAAGAGAAGCTGAGAAACGTAAATCCTTGAATGTATGATTTGATAGAGTCTCAAAAATTCGGATCGAGTCTAAGTATATGTAGGAATATTTTCCATTTTGTGGGTATCGATGGTAGAGATAAGTTCCCTATTGTAAAGTTTTAATGAAGCACTGGTTTCCCTGGTTATGAATATGTATGTGAGACTTCTTGTTTAATGGCAGTCAACTTATTTCATTTTTCTGTAACTCATGTGTTAGAACACCAAGGCATGGATGATCTAGTCGAGAGTAGTTTTGTCATTGTGATGGAGATTTGATCACAGTGGCATCACAATTAGTTTTAACAGGATTTTCATGTTATCTGTCTTCTTTCTATACCAAGTAGCTTGGGCATGGAGGATCCAATCGAGCTGTTATTATAGAATTGTGATGAAGGTTTGATCACCTCACTATTATAGCTGTGACTTTCTCGAGTCATATCTTGGTGTCTAAAGCCCTGGTTCAAGCTGATCTTGCACTTGGATCTTTTCTTATTGTTTGTTCACTTACTCACCCTTTAATAAACTTACTAACTGAAGTTAGATTGAGACCTCACCTTCCCATGCTTTTCTTGGTCCAGGATTCTAAGTTAAAACAATATGGTTCTGAGTTTACTTCCATTTGGTCACCTTTTATAAACCAGCCCATGACATAAAATACTGATGGGTATTAGGCTTACTCCTATTGTAATCCAGGGGTGACTTCTGGTGCTAATAATGGTTTTCCAGTAATGGCGTCCCCTACATTCACCCTTGTGAAATTATTCTATGGCTCGCTTCGCGTCATTCTCCAACAAACAACTCAACAACATCCCCCCAGGATCTTTCTAGTAGAGTGAGTTGTCCAGGATGCAAAACTTGACTTCTTTAAGCTTGAGAAATCTGGCATTAGTCTTTCTTACATCTGAAGGGGCTTCAAGATTCTTCAACACATAGATGATATCTACATACCAAGACAAATCGGCGAACTCCTGGAACACCTACACAGTCGTTTCTTCGTGAAGGCTCTCTGACAGATCAACGATGAAATTTATTCCCACAGTGTCGCAGTCTGATTGTGCCTTTATCTTCATGAGAACCTAACCCTTAATCAGTTTCATAGGCTTTATCTCAAGATTGTATTCTAGCATGGCCATGATCCACTTGACTCTTCTCCCTTCAGGGTCAGTTTGAGTCAGGATATATTTTACTGATTTACTGGGCACATAAACAATGACATGGGAGTGCGATATATACATCCTGAACTCCTTCAGGGATTTAACTAAGGCATATGCTTGTTTTCCATAATGTCATACTTTAGTGGAGCATCTCGCAGCATCCTGCTAAAATAAGATATAGTTTTCTCGAAGTTCTTCTCATCTTTTTGTAGCATCATGCCGACAATACTGTGCTCTAAGGCGAATGAAAATAGGATGAAATCCTTCATGAAGTCTGGATTGGCTAGCACAGGGGCTCTAGTGAGTGCCACTTTGATATCTTCAAAATATTTCTTGGCCTTTGGGTTCCACTTGATCTCATTTCCCTTCTTGAGTTATATGCTTTATGATCTCCGGCAGGTTCAAGATGAATCTCCTCAAGACGTTTACTTTTCTTAGGAAGGATTGCACTTCTTTTTTACTACACGGAGTGTCGATTTTCAAGATTCCTTCAACCTGGTTGGGGTATATCTTAATGCCTTCCTTTGAGATAATATGTCCCAACAGATTCCTTTATTCTACCCTAAAATGTGATTTCTTTGGATTTAGCGATATGCCGAACTTCCTACACTTCTAGAAAACTTTCTTCAGATGCTCGAGGTGTTGTTCGTCAGAGGCAGAGTATACTGTGATGTCATCCATATAGATCAAAATGAAATGGTCCTTTTCGTCGGCAAACGCGATATCCTTTTCCCTTTGGAAAGTAGCTCCAACATTCATTAGGTCGAAGGGCATCTTGGTGTACATGAACGTTCCCCATGGAGTTGTGAAAGTTGTTTTTTCTCTATCGTTTGGGTGGACCATGATCTGATTATACCCCGAAAAACCATCCAACATGGACATCTTCTGGGACCCTACCACCTTTTGCACGATATAGTCCATTTTAGGGAGAGGGTAATAGTCCTTTAGGGACACTTTGTTCAAGTTTTAGAAGTCCACACACAGTCTTATCTCACCACTCTTCTTTATTACAGGTACCAAATTAGCTACACATTTCTATAATCTTAAAGAAACGATAATCTTAACTTCAAACATTTTCTTTAGCTCCTTCTCGATCAACAACAGTAGCAGGGGATTTATCCATCGCATTTTTTGTTTGAACAACTTCCAGTCTTCTTTGAGAGGGATGACATGCTGGATTACTTCAGTGTCATACACCTTCAAATCATCAGAGCTCCATGTGAAAACATCGGGGAAATCCTTCATGAGTTTAACATAGTCTTCCCTGACCTCTGGACTAAGTATTTTCGACAATTTTATCATTTTTGGGTACTCCTTAGTCTCTATGTTGCAGTCTTCCACGTCCTCTTCGCTTGTAGTGATATTGAGATTTTTAGCCACATCACTTTCGTCAAACAACTTTTGTAGCGGCACTAACCCCTTCAAAATGATGTTATTTTTCAATTGTATTATGTCCCTTCCCGTGATCTAGTTCTGGAAAGGGTTGTCATTACTGCGCACATCCACTCTCCCATATTCGTCGTAGAAACATTCGTCATCAATGTTTGTGTTAGCGAACTCGTTGCTCATCTGAAGAAATCTTTCTACCTGCTTGTCATCCTCAAACAACTGCCAGTATTTTATATTATCAAGCGCTATCAGCTTGTGTTTGAATTCAATCTCATATTTTTGTTTCGCAAGATGGGGATCCTAAAAGCAAGGTCGAGGTGGCCAATGCATTGACGATTTGACTTTTTTCCCTTGGGATAGAAGATATGTCATACTCTGAAATTCCTCGAGAAGGTCCAGCGCCAAGTTTTTGTATGCTCTCAGCCTAGGATGCTTTGTTTGATATATGCCTTTGACCTAGTTTCTGACTAGTTCTAAGTCTCCACTCACTACTATCCTCTTTTCAACTAATTATTTCAACAACTTCATGCCCAGAATCAGTGCCTCATACTCGGCCATGTTGTTTGTGCATTTGAAAGTGAGCTTGTATGAGTGCACCTTTGTGCCCACTTTAAGGGGGTTTACCCATATGTCGACACCTGCTCCTTCCTTGATAACAACACCATATAAAATCATGTTCCATATCTCATTTTCCATGTGGTCTTCTAGGTCGGCCCACTCTGTTGCTTTCTACATGGTTTCCTCATCGGTTGTCACGGTGGTTGTCAGATCTTCTTCTTCGAAACTCAAGTCATTGTAGAAAATATAAGAGCCAACCTCAGTGTCAATGGAGTATATGGGGTGGTTGTTTGGCTGTGTTTTGCTACTTACCATGTATTTCAACAACACTTCCCTATACAATCATCTGTCCTAGCCAAAGATAGGAATGGTGGCATATGACATGTCCATTTGCAGGGTCCCCTTTAACTTCCTAGCCCAGAATATGGATAGAAGAATGCCAAAATTAGGGGGTATGTTTTCCACGACCACATCCATAACCATGTTCTTTGAAGAAATTTGGGCCAATGACAAAACCAAATCCTTGAAGAGACCCAAGCACTTGAATTTTGTCGAATAAAAAGAGAAAAGGTCCTTGTAGAGTCTAGTAATATCCAAACCCAATTCATTCATGATCACCTTTGGTAGGAGGTTGTGCGACATGCCATAATCTATCATGGAGTTATGCAGGGTCATGTCATGAACCTTCAGACTAACGTACAACATATTTATGTCCTCAGTATCACTTGTCTCCTCAATGCGCGGACCAAACAGAATAGCAGGGTGATCATCTTGGATATTCAAAGGATTGGGGGTCCCTCCCATTTTCATCATTTTAATAATTTGTTCCTGATACTCACCCTTTCTAATAATTTCGTTGAATGGGACAAATATTTTGATTTTATCCATTTCATGCTCAAACTTTAAAGGGGGACAAACTTTATCTACCTCCTCTTCACTCGCTTCTCGGTTTGCTTCCAGAGTTTTCTTCAGGGCCTCTTCCTTCAATTTTGCCTTCTCTGTTGCATCCTTGGTTGTGTTGTCTGGCTTCAATCAACTTGTGGAAGGGGTGTCCACCAGAGGTTTCCTTACAGGATTCGTCTATTGAGGCTTGATAGATGATTCCTTTCTCCTAAGGTTGTATCTTTTTTGAAAATGCATGATGGCATTTTGATAACCTTTTCTGAAATCTTCCATACCCCAGGAAAGTGTGTCATGGTTTTTCTCAATCCATACATCATCTGTCTCCAGAATAAATTCGTCGTTTCTACTCATGTACTAATCATGTTCTCTCTTTGTCAAGAACACGCATGGGTTATTTTCATCACAACAATGCATTTTTTCTTCAAACATCTGATCAAATTCTTCATCTGCGTAGTTGTTTTGGAATAGAGGCCTTGTCTATTGGTCGCCTTGATCTCTCTTCTCGCTCTGTTCCCTATGTCTGATCTGAGGGACTTGACCCCTCCTTAGGTTCTGATTCCTGGGTTGGGGGTCATGTTGTTCTCAGGTAGTGGGTTTGTTTCCCACATGCACCCTCTTCATTAGCTTCTCCATGGTTTTCATCATTAATTCAAACTTGTCATCTCTAGATCTCGACGTTGATGGATGCACATCTCCTTGGGGATTCTTATCATCTATATTGAATCTATGTTTGATCTTCCCCGATGCCATCATATTTAGCTTGACTTTGATCACATTGCTCATTATTGCATCCAAGTTTTTCGATCTTGTTTCTCTTAACAACAGAGAAAAGTCGTTGTCGAAAGAGTCAACGTTTCACAACTGCACTGTCCCGGGAGGTGGATGGACTTCTGCAGGAATCGAGTTATAAACCTTCATGAAATGGGTTGAGAATTCTTGCACCATCTCCTCTGGTGCCTTTTTCATATTATTTTACTGCATTAACAACTCTAAGGGGTTCTTCTTGTTTCCCCATTTGTTGATGAAGGATGTTTTGAACGCGGAGAAGTATCGAATACTTGTTGGTCATAGGGATTTGAACCAATTCCTCACCTCCCCCACAAAACTCTGCGCGAGCCACCTCATTTTTGCATCTATGTAGTCTACCTCTTCCAGGTCGACGGAATTGTTGAACCAGTCCAGATGCTTCTCGGCCAAAATGCTCAATTCATCATCATAGAGCTTAATCCTCTGGCTGTAATTTTTGGCAAGATCATGCAGTTGGGCTGGCAGAATGAGGGGGGAGAATTTGATGGCCATGGATCTAGGAGGATTGGGGTTTTTAGGGATATTGTTAGAGACTAGGGCTTGTAATCTCTTCTGGTTGAAAACTACCTCATCCAAGTTGGTTTCTGACTTATACCTAAAAAAGGTTTTTCAAAGAACGTGTCAAACTCAAGGTCGTCGATGCTTTGTTTTCCATCTTTTGGTAAGGACAAAATTCTATCCAGTTAATAGAATGGGTTTGGCACTTTCTCTCTAGTATTGTGAATAATATTCTTAGGGTCGTACACAGGCTCTGTAGGTTTTGGGTCAGGAGTTTCTCTAGTATAAATCATCTTCAGCGCTAGGGTTTTTGAACTGCACTACTTCATGCTACTGGTATTTT